>PNEQ01030981.1:47802-147838 GCA_003012365.1 Medauroidea extradentata
ATATATATATATATATATATATATATATATATATATATATATATATATATGTATATATATTTCATAAAATAGCATAGACTTCTAAAAGAAAAATGCCCTAAATAGTAAAAAATAATTACGTTATTTTTAGAGTGCTTAGAATACAATCAATTAATTAGTACAGTAATGTACAATCAGTTTTATTTTTGGAGTCGGTGCCAGTCAAGCTTTTAAGAAAATTTACTAAAATTGACCAAATATATTTAATGTTACGTTAATTAGGTAATGTATCAATAGCTAATCATACAAATTTTCAAAAGAAAACAACTGCCTAAAGCGACACATTAATTACAAATAAACATAAGTAAACCTATTTACAAAAATTAACAAAATCGGGGCTTGAAGCGACACCTAAAAATTATATTGACACATGAACACACATGTCATGTAAAACAAATCTAAATACCTTAAGGCGGTTATAAGCATCAAGAAACCGCAGTCGAATACAATTAGAGAAAACTTATAGGATACAAGCGCATCGAAAATTTAGATATTGGACACAACTGTCAACGATGTCTGCCCTCACGCGTCTGCCCGTATTCGGGTCGCTCACTGAAGGTGCTCCCCTCCCAACCCCGCCGTATACTCCCGCCGCTGCACCGGTGCTGTTCAACTCCACGCGGCTGCTGTCTCTGTGCCGATTAAGAAACGCTTAGTTGCAGTCAACGTTACACGTCATTAAATTACATGTATACCTACGCTTCTTCGCTTCACGTTTACCTTGGCTGGAACCGACTCCAAAAATAACATTAATTGAATGTTACTGTCCTAATAAATTGATAGCATTCTAAGTAGTCTAAAAATAACGTAATTAGTTTTTACCTTTTAGTACATATTTTTTCAGAGTATATTTATTTAAGTTGGTGTTATTTTATGTTAAAAACTGTTTGTGTCAAACGTATCATAAATTTTACATAATTTTTTTGGTAGCGTTAAACTGGAAAACTTTTCAGATTTTTGCACCCAAAATATAACAGATTGTTGCTTTACGAAGTATGCCAAAATAAAGCAAAATATTTTTCTGTGAACAAACGGTGTATTATTTTGCAAAACGCCTACATAGACATGTGCATGATATGACTGCAATCAGTGTAGAGTATTTTGCACCAGTGTGAAAAATAATTACTTAATATGAACTTGAAAGACTTTTTTTAAGCACACGCCCATACTATATATTACAGTTGTAGGAGAGGGGGTAAAGTGTAGTTTTTCGATAACTATGGATGCTCCTCGGGAAATGTGTTCCATAACAATAACTCATGTAACAATTAATTGTGTAGTTTACGCTGTCGCACATACCCATACTACAGGTTACACAACATACGTAATACGGTGCCAGTTTTTTTGTAATATTTTAAATGCAAGTACTGTGTAATTTTATTGCATATTGTCATAGCTAACAGTTAAACTGCTGAAAACTTTTTGAGGTTCGTATTGTGAGTGCTTAGGTAGAAGTAGTTTTTGAGTTTTACAAGGCACTGTATTAAAGATAATGGCAAGATATATTGCTGGATTTACAGCTCCTGATTAAAACAAATTAAGCTAAAATGTTCGTTTAATTGAAAAAGAAAAATATACAGGATGTTACAAAAAGGTACGGCCAAACTTTCAGGAAACATTCCACATACACAAAAAAAGAAAATATATGATATGGACATATGTCCGGAAACGCTTAGTTACCATGATAGAGCTCAATTACATACATTTCGGTAAATGTCATCGTAAAAACATTTCGTACAGACACTATTCCAATTACCTGATGGAATGTTTCGTTAGAATGTAAGTCACTTCCTAGGATCACCGCCAGGTGGGCGACGTGACGGTAGGTAATCATGATTGCATTGCGTCTCTTCCACTCACATGAAATGGTGGACTGGGAGCACACAGAAACAGACAGTACCAGCATTACGTGACACACGTTCTTAAATGAAATGTTCAGAATGACTTACGTGAGCGAGGATACGTGCATCTACCCTCCGCCGCATGCAATCCCTGATGCGCTGATGTATCCCTGGAGTATGGCGTATATTATCACAGCCGTCCACGATACGGGCGCGAAGACTCTCTGCATCTGGTACCGGGGTTGCGTAGACAAGAGCTTTCAAATGACCCCGTAAATAAAAACTCAGAGGGTTGAAGTCGGGAAAGCATGGAGGCCAAGGAATTGGTCCACCTCTACCAATCCATTGGTCACCGAATCTGTTTGAGAGCAGTGTACGAACAATGCGACTGAAATGTGCAGGAGCTCCATCGTGCACGAAGTACATGTTGAGTCGTACGTGTAAAGGCACATGTTCTAGCAGCATAGGTAGTGTATTCAGTAATAAATCATAACGTGCTCCGTTGAGCCTAGGTGGAAGTACATAAGGCCCAATCAAGACGTCACCAACAATACCGGCCCAAACGTTCACAGAAAATCTGTACTGATGACGTGATTCCACAATCGCGTTGGGATGATCTCGTTGAAATGAAGCCTCATCCGTAAATAACACATTGGCACTAAAATGAGGATCGTCACATCGTTGAATGTACCCTTTACAAAAGTGTACACGTTGAGGCCAATCAGCTGCCATTAGTGCCTACACACGCTGCACATGGTAGGGATACAGCAGGTTCTCATGTAGCACTCTCCATGCAGTTACGTGGTCTACGTTACCTTGTGTAGCTGCAACTTCTCTGACGCTGACATTAGGGTTGTAATCCACTGCACGAAGAATGGCCTCTTCCACTGCAGGTGTCATCGTCGTTCTAGGTCGTCCCCAGTCGTGGGTAATAGGCTGGAATGTTTCATGGTTCCTAATACGCCGATCAATTGCTTCAAACGTCTTCCTGTCGGGCCACCTTCGTTGTGGAAATCGGTTTCGATACAAACGTTCTGCGCCACGGCTATTATCCTGTGCTAATCCGTACATTAAATAGGCATTTTTCAACTCCGCATTTGTAATCATTACACTGCCTGCAAAACAAGTACGTGATGAACACTAAGCGAGTGATGCAATGTTCTTAATGCTACGACTGTACAGCCATGCGTGGCGTGTCAACACAAGCAATGCAGTCCAGATTACCTTCCGTCAAGTGGCCGACCTGGCAGTGAACCTAAGAAGTATAGTACGTTGTAAAGAACCAATCCATTGGGTATTGGGGACATTTTCTGTACGAAGGTTTATTTACGATGACATTTGAGATGTAAGGAATTGAGCCCTACCATGGTAACTAAGCGTTTCCCGACGTATGTCAATATCACATATTTTCTTTCTTTGTGTGTTGAATGTTTCCTGAAAGTTTGGCCGTACCTTTTTGTAACATGCTGTAGTATAGGGTTATGACTCAAGATATGAAGACCAATTGAACAAATTACAGCTACACTTTAAACTCTTGTCAGCACAAAAAAAATTAACTCTACAAGTAGGTTGTTTTGATTCCAGGACCGAAATTATATTATAAACTCACTGATTTTTTTTGTGTGGGTTTGTAAATCTTTGCGCTTCAGAATTACTAGTAACACTTACATTGTTAAGCATTTTAGTCATTGCCTGTATAGATAAAATTACCTTTCTTTAATTTGTTCAGTTCATTAAATAACACAGAATCAGATTACTTGGAACATTGAAAAAAGAGTATGGTTGCAGGTACCATACTTTTGTTAAAATAGGGACAGCAAAACAGTTTGGTTGTCGGTACTACTCTGGACAGTTCCTTCAACTATCTGTTTTGTAGAAGAAACATAGTCTGGTTGCTTTTACAAACCAAATGGTAACTTCTACGAAACAGATTGTTAAAGGAACTGTCAGAGTAGTACCAACAACCAAACTATTTTGTTGTCCTTATTTTAACAAAAGTATGGTACCTGCAACTATACTATTTTTTTCAGTGAATGTAAAATATGCGGTTTAAAATACTTTATGATGATCATAAAATATGTCTGGATACATTCAGATTTCAATACTCACAGTAAATGATGGAACGGCTGTGCTATGTTAAAGTGTAAGTCATGCGATACACACAGAGATGATTAGTTTATTTTGCATCAGTGACTACATAAGGTCGTAGCCTGCATGAAAAGTTCTCTATATGCACGAAGTAGATGTTGTAGGGTTTAACATTTTCACCCTCTTATGCTTTTTTCTAGATAGCAATTTTAGCTAGATAAATGGTAAGTTTATTCGATTTTGCAAACTAAGATTGTGATAGATGTGGTTATTTTCGTATTTCGGGTTTACTATGTCTATGTAACCAATCTTGCAAAGATCTATGAATTCAGTTCAAAATATCCAACACTAAACGATTATATCAAAAGTAGTGCGAATGAAAATAATAAAAAATAAGCTAGTGTTTTGGGTTCGAAAATGACAGTTATTTAACGGTATATATCGAGTAAGTTAATTGTGTGTGATAAAAATGTTACATTTCTGGCAAATTATTATGGAAACAAATATTATCATGCTGTGGTATTCCAGTGTTTATTACACAGCACACATCGTACATACAATATTTAAATCAATATAATGTAGGTTTTAAATGTATTTGCTTTGACACTTCGATATTTCGTAACTCATGCGTAGAGTTTGTTTAATCAGTTTGTATTTTGCTAATAACTATATTAGTAGTTGGAATACCTCCTTAGCAATTCATTACCATGCTTTTAATAATATTCGTATAAATTACGCACGAACACTGAAAACACGTTCGCAAATACCTAACCGATGTTAGTAAGTTTAAAAATAACTTCAATTTAAGATAGAAATTAATGCAATGGGAAAATATTGACGCTCGCGTGCGCGCGCGCGCACACACACACACACACACACACACGTGTGTATATATATATATATATATATATATATATATATATATATATATATATATGGATTTATAATTTATGTAACATTTATAGGCCTAATGCATGTAATGTGTGTAACGCACGTAACATGTGTAATGCACGTTACGTGTGTAATGCATGTAGCTGTGTATGTATGAAATCCGGAAACCAATGTCGTTCACCCTCAGCAAAATTTAAAGTAACACGTT
Organism: Medauroidea extradentata; assembly: GCA_003012365.1. Lineage (NCBI taxonomy): Eukaryota > Metazoa > Arthropoda > Insecta > Phasmatodea > Phasmatidae > Medauroidea > Medauroidea extradentata. Next base: position 52,870 of record PNEQ01030981.1, read on the forward strand.
AGTGTGTAAGTATATACCTTATTCAAAACCTATAACTGTGTGTGTGTGTGTGTGTGTGATAGAGAGAGAGAGAGAGAGAGAGAGAGAGAAAGAGAGAGAGAGAAGCAGGGCCTAGATGACGCGATGGTTCACAGTGCATGGTTCGCTGCACGACCTGCAATTAGACGCGAGGCACCCAGACAGGCCTTCCCGCGTGGGAAACTTGGGGCTCTTCTAGGCGTCAGCTGCCAGTCACGCTGCTCGCCCGCCGACTTTCATCTTGCATGGAGCCCCTTACCTACGAGCATACGAGACTACGGCTACCAATGCAGCTCAGAACGGTACCTGACACCGTGGCGATTTTTTGGCATTTTGAAAGATGGAAGATTTAATACAAAACATTTGAAAATTATGTAATTAGAAACACTGAAAATGACGCTAATTTGTTTACGAGAAGAGTGCACAGGTTTCAAAACTTACCCTTGAGATATTATCCCAACCAATATGTGCTGTTATGCAAGACTTTCCTCTTAATTTAAGAGCAAAGTGTTTACTTTACATTTAAATTTATTGAGGATCAAATTTACATTAAGGTTATTTTTGAACGATTATTGCGATGGGGGCAAGTTACAGACTAAAGCAGTACTTTGGACATACGCCTTTGCAGTAAATTTTGTCACAGAAAATCATAGAATACACACAAACACAGACAAGTAAACAAACAATAGGACTTTGTCTGCAACTGGAAAACAAAGGTAAACATAAACAATTACACAAGGAATTCAGTCAGTGATTTACAAGAAAATAGCGCAAACGAGTACCCAAGCGCCAAAAATCGCACCAAAGAAAAAAAAAATGTAGGCTATATAACTCTGATTGTTCCACAAAAGGAATTCCGTCAGTAAGTAAGAAACAACAGACGAAAAATAATTACAGCAAACATACTAAACAAAGCGAACGACAAAAAAAAACTGTATGTAGACGACACAGCAGAAACTCAAGACACCTTGAGATGTGAACGAAAAGCGAATAACACAGTAACTGTGTACAGTAAGATAAAGAAAAAACAGACTAACACAATTGTCTCCTTGCGAAAAAACCGAATGCGACGTTTCGGAGACTGCAATGGGTTTCCGTCATCAGGCACGTAAACAGTCAGAGCAGCACCTGCAAACTAACTATGGGCAAATTTTTTTTTCCTAACCTACCCTAACTACTGTGTTATGTGTGAGGCCCGGGGAAGGAGCGGGACTAAGTGCGTCTCAGGGCTGAGCTCCATACGCCTACTAGAGGGAAGTTTCATGCAGAGGAGGCATGCATCGCGGCAAAGAGGGATTGGGCAGACATGGCCGCAATTGAGGCCATGTCTACCTCCCTGAGTGTACCTATAGCTAAGCCATAATCTAAGAAGAGAGAGGGAAAAACCGGCATAGTACCGTAAAAACCCTCTCGACAGAATAGGAGTGTAACCACTCAGCAGTTACATGCATTAAAAATAAAAATGGCACTGGAAAAGTAGGAAGGTCCAGGTTGTTAGTAGAGTTGTGAAGTAAGAGTAGTGCTGGGGGGGGGGACCGTATTTAATTTCTTTACTTTCCTTTTATTTGGGGCGGGCGCTGGTTTTAACCAGAACACTGTGGGTTAGCACAATGCCCTGGTGGAGGACGAGGTTATAAAGGCGCCTCGTCCTCCCGTATCCCCAGTAGATACCTGAAACATACTTAAAAATACACAGTTAGTACACTTAACTAGCTCACAGGCAAGCCTGATGAGCTAGCATTAAATTAAAATAAATACGTAACTAAAATAATACATTTTCGGGACTCGTGCTAGGCACTGGTAGATCTGTGCCAGCAGCTGCACTTTGATTGACTGTTAGTTATCCTGCCAGCCAATCACAGCTCCGGCCAATCGCAGGCTTCGGTCGTTTCGGACCTACAGAAAACACCACAGCTAACTTACAGCTAGCAATTACTATAATTATACGTGTTAAATTGTGAATGTATGGTATAATAGATAATTAGCTAACTAAATAAAATAGAGCAATGTAATTTCAACAGCGGCGCTGCCACGTGAGCCATAGGCTGTACAGCGTATATTATGCCATATGCTGTGAAATACATAGTGCTTCGCAGTGTTGTTTTCGTGAAGAAAATCTTGATATAGTGAAAAATATTACGTGTTACCCCAGGTTTCCCTTGTAAGTGTAACTTGTAATTTATTGTTTAGTGTATTTGTGCGGCTTCTGCCATGCATACTCAGGTCGGTACTGGGGCTTCCTGACGAGCCTAAGTAGCATGACAAGCGGTGATGTCAGCCCTCGTCAGCACTGGCAGAGAACACCTAAGTGGCGTTAATTATGCCAGGACTGGAGGGGAGGTGTGTGGGTGACTTATAATTAATACCTGATTAAAAGTAGCGTACTTAATTTTATGGGGGCTTGCTATTAACTATAATACCAGCTAATTAATTACTATTAGCTGCGCAGGCGCTAGGGCGAGTCGCGAGACAGTGTATTTCATACTGATAAACACGGGGTTTATATACTTTGTCCCCCCTCTTCTGTCCCGGCCAATAGGAAAGAGCCATGCCCTGATTGGCTGCGCAAGTTAGTTTTTTCTTATTCGCTAAATGTTTCTCATGGTGATGGCTGTGGCTAAGATATCTTTTGTGGAAAATTTACATTTTTTTATGTCGCCTTGCTCAATTGCTGGTGATTGAACAGGAATTGCGTTAGCTATTAATGTAGGCCTATATAAAGTGTATAAGGTATTGCTTGTGCGGCAACTCGAAGATATAAACATATTTGGTAACTAATTGTCAGTTAGATGTATAAACGACTAACCAATATTTAGTTATTTGATTAGTTTTATTTATTCGCATTTGTATATTTTGACTAAACTGTGTTGAACCCCGAGGTTAGTAACTCCTGTCCTGTTTCGTACAAATCAGCTCGTGACAGACAAGTGGATATAGGTTAATGACACATGTATGATCACGTCAGGATTTCACCCAGCCAAATGGCTTAACCATCTTGGCGGAATACCATAAACTTTTACCCGAAAGGAAATAGCAGAGAACAAAGAAAGGAGGCACGTAGGACACGAAAGAACACATTCACAACAAGGGTATGAACTACATACGCAAAGACTGAAATCCAGGAAGAGTTTTCCAAGATCATTACAGGAACTTGCAGTCACTGATGAAAAAGCCAGGCTACAAACGTGGGCAAATACAAGCCAACTTCCTATACGTGTGACAAGAGTATATGAAACTCTACCACCTGGACATGCACGACAAGGGATGTCTGACATGTTAGTCTTTGAATTGGTTGAGATCAGGAGTAGGTAGTTTCTGATTCGAGAATAATAACACGTACAGACCTCATTTGAATTACGAAAATTAAAGTAGAATTAAATTATTTAGCGCACTACACTACAGGCTTTTTTGTTTTTAATGTATATTGTTTTTACATACATCTACATTACTTTACTGGCAAAGTTTAGTGTAATATGGTAACAAAGTGACGTTGGACTGGGACACATGCGTATACTATAACACTTGCTGTTATGCATTCATATGAAGGCAATTTGGTTGCTTTTATTTAAAAATAAATTAATAATATTACGGGTAATGTCGAGTAGCATGTACACGTTGAAAGTACAAACAGATGAGTGACTCTGAGTGAAAGAACTAAGCTGTTCGTGTACAACTTTGGCTTTTAGGAAGCCTAGAAAGAGATTCGCTTAATATAATTTTAAACTGAACAAATACGGGTATGTTTTCGTTAAAATAACTGTATTGGGAGTCAGGCTTTGCGGACGCCTTAAAAACACATTTACTTTCAATTTAAAGAGCATTAGGCAATACCTAATTCAAAGAAACCTGTGTAAGTGTTTGAAAGTTAAATTTAAGAAAACCTCCTAAGGAAAGTTGTAGACCAGTGTTGGGTCTTCAATGTAGAACAGAGTCGATATGGATACAAAGTCGTTGAAAACGAGCGTAAATGGCAAAGAGAATGAGAGACCTGCTATGGATACAATGGCGCAATTTGTCACTTCCACTATCCATTTATATTCCAATCAGGTTCAATGAGTTTCCGATCGCGAAATAGCTGTGACCCTGCAGGTACTAGAAAGTAATTTCCAATAAACTACCGATCTCATGCATTAACTCGGACTTGAAGTATTGCCTACGGTTTTAATGTATGAGTTTGACTTTTAAATTGAAACCTTGTAGACAACATAAATTTTCAGATTTGCATTTTGTCACTTCAAATTCATTCGCGAAAGTTTATAAAAAGCGCCTTACCTCTTCAAAGAAATCGCGAAGGTAAAAGCAGAAATATATAAGTACTCGGAAGAAAACCGTCGCGTTGAATCTACTGATAAGAAATTTCCAAAGCTGCTGCCGTTGCGAAATACTGTGTTTTATGTTCTAACATCAGTTTTCTGAGAGTTCTGAACTGTTATTTCCCTGCTTTGAAATTGTGACGGAATCAAAAGACACCGCTTTCTTCAGATAATGAAGTATTCAACTTTATATTGCTCTCTGTACCTTCATTACTAAATTCTTAGTAACATCGAAATTTTAATTAATTTTCATGAGCGCTTGAGAACGTCTACAATAATTGTAAATAAACTATTCAGAAGTCGGAACAGTTTAACGTTGTTCTGGATTTACATAAATTCTTGCATCTAATTTTAGTAACCTATAAAATTACAAAAAAAAAAACTTAATCTTTTTGTAGAAGTCTAAATTAATTTTCGTTTACATCAAATATTTCTCGTTGTTAGTGCGTGCGCAACACATTCAAAATAACCTTCTAACAAGTTTGTTGTTTGAAATGATACGAAATTCGTTCTCGAAGTTTGGCGCGTGAGTCTGACCGGAATTTGTTTTTGTATCATCGAAAAAAATATTCTGTTGGCTGTCTCGGCCAAAGAAATAAACGGAAAGCTATTTTCTGCTAAGTTATTTGCTTATTTTCCCCATGTCTTGATATATTGTAATTTTTAGCGCTGACTATATGACAAATGGTATAGATTCTTGTTAACTATTGTAAATTACTTATTTGTAAATGACGAAAGTTTGCCTTCCCACTTACTTAGGCAGATACACTGAGTTAAATAAACACTCGTGTAGCAGCAAGACATCAAGTATACATGGAACTACGATTTGCCAACATAATATAGTTCAAATTTTAATATTATGATTTCGTAGTTAAACGTACATTGCTTTTTTTTTCACTTAGAATCATAATCAGCATCACAAATGTATTAAGAGCGGCCTATAATGAAGTACATGTGTTGGTTCGTCTTCAAGTTCAGCCGAAATATGGTTGTAAACGTCACCGAGAGAGAATTTATTTGTAGTGCATGTTCACTTTATTTGTTTACGTTACTCTGGAATGACCTTCACGGTCGCACTCATTTACGAGTCTGACAGCAGATGAATTGCTCTTAATATTTGCTAACCACTTCCAAAACCTGCCACTTTTATTCCTGTCGCAATTTTACAACATCATTATGTAATAAATTGTTTCGAACATTTTAATTAAAAAACATCTCGTTTTGTTATTTAAATCATTGGTTTTCGTTTAGAAGAAGAAAGCGTAGTAAAAATATGTACTAACAATTTTAATACACCCGAACTTATTTTATATTTTTATTGCGATATATATTGTGAATAGTTCAAAAACTACAGGAATGCTTTCTCTTCAATTATAAAAAATTAAGCTTCCTGTTTACACACGAGTCTTCAAAAAAATGTGTACATATCTGGCTCTTGCAGGAGGACTGAATTATTTAACGTGTTGTCTCACACCCACGTGTTGTATTTACCATATCATAATAGTCAATGAAATTACTAAACAAACATAGAGCTTTAACATACTATAGAAATTCCTTCGGTATAAGTTACCAGTGTTTACATATGAATTACGTAATGATCGTGAAAATGCGAGAAATTATCAGTAATGAAAAAATAACATGTGAGTAATTGAGTAATCAATACTGGCAATCAATTTTCCTATCAAGTACTGTAATTCTACATTAAAAATAACATGCTTCGTAACAACCATTAATTCTATATTGGCTTGTGATGTAGGCCTAAGTGCAGTGCAGAAGTATTTGACATGATTGATAAAAAAAATTCTGAAATTGCATGAACCGCGATGAAATACACCAGGTACAGGAGTCATGATTTGTATATATGAATATTTGATAAATTGTTTGTACAGCCAGTCAACCTAACGTCTGTCTACTCGTCTTGTCCGAGCAGCTCGAAGCGTTTTTAGACGCCATCGCTGCCCGTTCGATTTCTTTGATGTATTTTGGCAAACAGAGGAGATGTGTTTGCGACGCAGTCGTTTCCTGCCAACGGCTTATTTACGTCTGGAGGCCGGCGCGAACTCCCCTCCAGCAACGTGGCGGACATCTGGAGGAGGTAGGCGCCACACCCCTCTCTGAATTAAATATAGTCGGCCATGCAACTGGGTCACTCGGACCTGCAACCTCCCCAGTAGTTCTGCAGGTCCGCCGGGACACGACGAGTGGTAGCATGTTTTGTCGCGTCCCCTGGATCACTCATTTATCACCTATACTCTAGGCCCGCGGTTGACGCAGTGGCTAGAGCAGTAGTCTCCCACTCGGGCGATTCGGGTTCGATTCCCGGTGCGATTGGTCCCCGGATTTTGGGAATCATGCCGCTGGTCGGCGGGTTTTCTTGTGGATCTCTCGTTTTCCCCGTCACCTCACTCCGGCTCTGCTCCATACACCAGCATAGAAAACCTAGATGTTAAGTATTGACCAAAATCCCTTCAATATATCAACTACACTATGTTCGTTATAAGGCTATCACCGGAAATTCCCGGAGGCCGTGCTGTCGTGAGACTGAAAGCCCGAAGCTTCTTTAACTCAGGGTGTATGTAAAATCAAGTGCACATTGATAGACTAGTTGCAAACCATTGAAATCGACGGCGGGATGCGTGTAGCTGTTCTGTCTGTGCTCCGAGCACAAATCTCGAAGAATTTGTTACCATAGTTAATACATTCCGCGTTTGTGTAATCGGCGGACGAGTGATGTTTCCCTCCAGCTAGACAGGAGCGATGTGGTGTCATGCTTGTTACTTGTGATTGTTGTCAAATCACTTCCTAATCTCGTAGTGTAGTAACGCGTGGAAATTATGCGTTATTGTGTAGTGCATGGAGTCGTTTGCGACGTATAGGGATAGATAAACACACAAGAATTAGCAGTGATGTTTACCAAATTCTGCAATACGGCTTCCGTCGACAATAGACGTGATGTTTATACCATTTGAATCTGTGCCTATCTTCAGGTACGCAAACAGAAGATCCAGTCGTCTTCACTTGTGTTGCCTTCATTGATGCTTTGCTTAGGAAACATCCATTCCAGGTGTATTCTTGTGTAGTTCACGTCAAGTTTTGTAACTATCTGCTGATGTTCGTTACTTGTCTGTAGTAAGTTCGGTTTTTTTCTTTCTGGACGTAACAACTGTAGCCATTTCAGAGTGCTGTACTTAACGACACATGCCTTAAAAGAAAACAGCTTATGTCGGCTTTTGAATTATTGTTTACTTTTTCCTCATTTTTTTTCACGTACACTCAAACATTCGTTTCTAATAGCGCATGTCTAGAATAATGGTTCAGTTGGAGAGTACTAAATGTAAATAAAAATGCGCAGAAATGTAAAAAATAGAGGTTTCCAAAATGTGTGCTTTTATATTTTATTTTAATTAAACCCTACGTACTCCATATCTACCTGAGGAGTTGGAATTCATTCTTAAATTAATTTGTAATAAAGTAACTTTCCAATATTACACATTCAATGTAATATGTTCTCTGTGAATAAACACAACACTCATAAACACAGCTATTAAAACAGAATACTTTTTACTACAATAAAATTGAACGTACAAATTATTGAAAAATTTTATGACGTAATCAATCAGCACAGGTAATTGTTCAAATTTTTTTTATCTCATTGCCAAAGATGGCTAGCAAAATTTAAAACGCTGTCAGTAATCTAGAAAAGAAAAAACATCCAAGTTAGTTGTAAAATTAATTAAACTTAATTGTACTTACTTGTATTTTAAATAAATTATACGTATGTTCTCATAACATCTTAAAATCCTCACATATAAGTCAAACAATTAATAAATTTTAAAATTGGTCAATCTTAAGTTTTAACACATGAAATCACGGATTTTGCAGTTTAATAAAAACCGTCTGCCGTTTGTTAATGAGACAAAGATCTTGTCCATAAAGGAAATCCTGAAAATATGGAATTTTATATTGGACGTAGATTTAAATGGCTAACCGTGGTCCCTGAAACGTGCATGGTATGATAAGAAAAACTTGAGGTCAAAAATTACAAAAGAACTTCAATAAGTAAGTGGAAATAATGAAGGTAGCTTCAACTTAACTTAATCGGATATTTTATCGTGGCAGGCAGACATACATATGACTGACACAGGAGTAATTTTTCTGCGAAAGACAGCCAATAAAAATCGTAATATTCTTCACGATACCACATACTCATGGATTTAAAAAAAACGTTTCTAACCATGTTAGCAGGTGTATGTAAATCTACGTAATAAACTTAAAATGTAAAAAAAAAAATAGTTTCTTTAGCCTTTGTGCACTGCTAAATAAGTGAGCTCATTTCATATTTCTTGAGTTAAACAGTTATCAAGGTAAGAAAATATTCATCGAGCTAAAATATCTGTTGTTTAATAACCCAAGAAGTGTCGAAAAGAATAACTTCCAATCAGCACTGAAGTGGAGGGAGGGAAATATTTAGCCTGACTTTTTTTTAGTGCTATTACTACCGTAAATATAAACGTCATTGCACTGTACTTCAAAACATACATTCGTCAGCTATGATGGACATAAACATGTTTCATTATAAATTTGGGTGCTTGCTATAACATACGTTGGCTGTCTGGCGAAGCTCGAACACTTGTAAAACGGAGTTGCAGAGAAGAATAAAAAATTGAGGTGGATAGTTATGTGGCGTGGACTTGCGTGTCAATGGTGCGTGCTACTGGGGTTAATGCCGGTGGAGAAGGTTAGGCCATGGTTATACCAGTCGCCAGTTGTCGAGATGGCGGGGGTGAAGGCTGAGGAGCTGGCGGAAATGATAGACCAGCGGGCCGAAATTGCCTTCGAAGTAGAGAGGATATGGGTCTGAGGGAAGAATTTCGAGAGAATCCAGCGCCACTGTTAACAACTGGAAACGAATGGGAATAACATTTCTGTACCTCTCGACTAATGAACTTTGGTAACGCGAACTACCTTTCTGGCTGCACTTCCTGATAAAAAAGTCACGCCCGGTAGTTTAACAGTGTTTCTGAAAATTATTTTTTTTAAAGAAATGAAATTTTTGTATTTAAGAATTATCATACTATATAGTTGCATATATATTATCATTTCTACTTTATTAATTTTGTATTAATGAACGCCATATTTAGTCAGATTTTTGCACCCGAAGTATCGCTAATTTTGCTACGAATATAAGCCAATTTTTTTTTTTCGGAAGAACTATGCGTTATTTTGCAAAATGCCTATTTATAATCTTGCATCGCACGACTGCTTTTGGCCTTGCATTTTTTTTTCAAAGCATTCCGTAATTTTTTTTGCATCAGTGTGAAATAAACTCCCTCAATACACACCCGCCAGATATATTGATTAGGGAACAAATGTACCTATAATTTTTTGAAATAAGAAGCATGTAATACATGAAACTTGTAAGTATTTATGTTGTCGGTAGCATATTATTTAAAGCTTTGAACAAAGCCAGTATTTGAAAGCTTGATTTAAGACTTTCTAGCGAGACTTCAAATCGGACACTTTATTTAAACAAGGAAAAGGATGAAGTTGTTAAATTACATTCGGTGGAGCTCGGTCACCTTATAACATAACGATTTCAGGTAAGAACTATTTTATGCTTTGATAAGAGGAAAATGTTGCTACAGAAATAACAAGGGGATGGTTCTCCATGGATCTGGCACCCTCAAAAATAACCATTTAGAACAAAGTAGATGTACGAATAACTGCTTCCTTATTCTGTACGGATATTTTGTCAGCTATGATGCTTATGTACACAAAATTACACATTTTTTGTCAGTTTTACACAGTTGGGTACGAAGCAGGCAAGAATTTAGTCAACACACTGTCTGAAGCATTTGCAAGTTGTGCGGTAGTTTGGAATGTATATGAGGCTGAAGAAGACTGTCATATAACATATGTATCGAGGTGAGCGGATGTCAGTGGGAACAATGACGACAGAGATACTTGTTAAGAAACCTGTCTTCCTGCAACGGGGTGAGAACACTGATAGTAGGCGGTGATTAAAAAGTCGAGGTGGTTACAACACGCCGTCTAGTGGAGCGTGAGAGGAGCACAGCTATTCATCACTTTGAAGTGTGATGTACCGAACAATTCTGTTAGCACTCGCCTTGTTTCTGTTCCTGGGAGAAGTGAAATGCCATGTTATCCATTGTTTACATTTTCAGCCTTATTTCACCTCATCTGCTGTGAAAGACAAATGTTCGTTATTGGTGATGTGGGATCGTAATTCGACCGAGACATATGCTATCGCTAGAGTATATATTTTCACTAATATTTAATACTACTTGTTTCTTCTAATACTTACCAGTATATTTGTATTCTGATTTAGAAATAATTAAGAAATTTTACAAATATTCAAATTTCAGTTTTTGTATGCGTATCGTACATTTTAAATTAAACTTTCGAAGTTAATTTCGATTATTAAAAGGCCATTTTTCTGCTCGCTTATTGAACGTGTTGAATTAAACTTTGCTGTATATTATTCTTTGTACTAAAATATATATAATTATTCCTGTGCATCCTGCGTAAGTAGTTGCTTAACTGGAATGGATTAAAGGTTAACAGCATTTGGCCTGACCTACATTTTTAATGTTAATATTTACAATACGATAAGAAATTCCACATAAAATCTTACCAGTTTCAACGCACATAGCCCAACAAGGTTTCTTCCTGCTTACTCAGTACCAGTTTCCTTTTATGTAATATAACATTATATTAAAAACACGAAAGAATTATAGTGGGCAGTTACAGCATCAACCTAACGGCTTGTGAACTTTTGCAGAAATACAGAAATTCGAAATTAACGTTGGAAGAATTTCAAGGATTTTTAGAACACAAAAATATTTTCTTTTATTTTACAGAGGCGCTTATAGCTAAAACATCGTCATTCAGAGAGAATTTTTCAATTTAGGTAAGTCAGTTGGCTTTAGTGACGTACTTAAATTGTGACTAAATTTTGCTCCTATGAATTTTTATCTATAATGGTTTGCATAATGGCTTGTCAAAGTAAAAATTTTGTATGCCACGACTTTAATGCCATTAAAATAAGGGGAAATAATATCTTGCACAAATATAAAAACAGAACCATAATTTCGAAAACCTAGGTCTTCCGTCAACCTAGGATCAGTAGTCGGCTCAGAATATCTTCACTCCAGCCGCTTGTGTTGCCGAACGTACGAAAAATATCGTGCGTGTACGTGGATATTACTTTTGTACACTGCTTGAGAAAATGTAGTCATGGTACGCGTTTTGTAAGATAATCGTGCTTCCCATCATCAGCCAGGACACTGACTTAAGAGCGTCCAAGTGGGAGAAAATCGTTATTTTATGTTTGTATGAAATAGTGCCAGTTTTGTATAGGTTACTTGGGAGTACAATTTTTCTTTTACAAAAACATTATCTCAGCCAATTTTTCTGTAATGGCATGCCAAAGTGAAAATTTGCGTGTTTTTCGTTCTTATCCTCTACAGAAAACTATGGAGCGTAATTAAATAAAACAATCACGTTGAAACTGAATATCACATGCTACTGCTTGACGTCTATACAACCACAGCACAAAATAATTTTAAAATATTTTGTAATGGGCTTACATACACGTCAAACAGTACCCCGTGGCGTGTAGTTTCAATGTAAATTATTTCATTTTATTATATTTACGTATTGGTTTTAGCAGTGTGCGTGAATAAAAAACATGCAAATTTTTTTTCTTTAAAATGCCGTTATGATAAAACTATCTGAGCTATTTTTTGTAAGATGAATAAACACTACCGTATAACGACAAAACTATTTTAAGCAAATATAAATGTAAAAATTACCTTACTTGAAAACTTTTAACCTACCCTATTCAATAACGTACGTAAAATTTAGTGTATTCACAGATACGTACCTACTATAAAATGTGTAAAGCCTTCCCTCTACAAAAATGGGCGAATAATCATTAGTGGTACCTGTTTATTAGTTAGAAGAGGTGTAAAGCCGTATTGCAAAAGAGGAAAAACAAGAGTGAAGCGTTCGCAGATGCAGAGAATCTTCGCTGAGTAGAGTTAAGAACTATGCTGTCTATCACGAAAATCAAAAGATAAATATATGGTCTAGAAATTGTGACCATGTTGCTACCCCTGACTAGTGTGAACACTTGAAAATTCTGATTAGTTTATTAAGTATAAATTACTGCTATCATATACTGAACACACACATTATGTGTGTGTATGTATATATGTATATCCATACACACCTGTGGGCCGATTGCAGTCATATTATTGAGTAAAATCTAAGGCCCCTCTGAATAAAATGTAAGAAATTCTCATTGCAGAGAAGAAAATGTAGTGAAATCTAAGAAAAACTGAGGAATTCTTAGGTTGTCAGACTTTCCTTAATATTTCCTCAAGTTGCAAATCAATCATGGCGGCCGTAAATAGAGGTTAGAATGCCACATGTGGAGAGTGTATTATTTTGAATTTATTTGTAATATTTTAGTGGAGGAACATAACCATGATACAAATAAACGACCACACCAGTATCCCGACAAAATTTATATTCGTTGTATATTTTTACACGAAAGCGATCTCGTATTATAATGGCAATTTGGTTTTCAAACAAAATGGTTACGACATGGTTTTATAAACAAAACCAACAACGAGCTTTCATAATTTTTATTTGTAATTTTTTCAACTTAACAGTGTACGAAACGGTAAATATAAATTATAAAATCGCCGTCTTGTAAGTCTTGTGAGTGGTTGTAATAGGAAAAAATATACATTTTAGCTACATTCGCAAGTCGATGCATGACGAGAGATAATTTTTCTCGCGAATATTGTGATAATAGTTTACCTCAACAGAGATATTTCAATTTTCTGATTGTGCAAAGCAAACGAAAAATTCTTAGATTTTACTCAAGTTCTCCTTACTTTCACCTTTACCTCAAGATTTTCCTCGCATGAATCTGCAATCGATCCTTTGTGTTTATTGGAAATCAGTTCACTACAACATCAAAATTCACTTATGTGCATACGCAGGTATCACCAGAACTGTTGTACTTGTTAAATTTTTAACGTAAAGCTCCTTTTTTTGTGTTTGATAGTTTAGAAGAATTGGGTGTTTCATTTCATTCTCTTTCGTTATTGACTGATTATTTTCTTCGGAAAATGTTTATCACTGTAACTCACAGTAAAAATATATGATTGAGCATTATCTCCATGCACCCGTATTTAATGATAGCTAGCTATGAGTGCTTATGTGGGGCAGAAAGTTGAGGGCATTAATTATACTATACAAAAAAATTAATGACATATATTTTCCAGTTTTCACTTCAATTACAAATTCAATTGAAAAAGGAGATCATAGATTATGAATATCAGTTGTTTTAAAATAGTCCTGAGATAGTCACGCAAATTATGCCAAAATATCTATGTAGTTTTACTAAAAACTAATAATTAGTCTTGAAAAACATGCTAAGAACGCTGAGGTTTTTTTGTACTCTTTAAGTAAAGGAATAAAGTTTAATAAAGTTGCTCTTGACAGTACGTGTTGCAATACAGAATAAAAAAATGTAACTCAACATCAAATGTTATTTTGAAATAAAAGTCATCTCGTATCCTATTACTGCATCTAAACCGCTATCATGTGCATGGACCGTTTATGAAATCTATACGAATAACAGAGATGCCACTTTTTTAGAACAAAATATGCGAAATGGATCTCATCTCAATTACTGATATGTCAATCACTTGCGAAATAAAACCGTTTTGTTTCAACAGGAAGCTTTTGATTGAAAATGTTTCGTTATTATCTTCTATTTCCGTTTTGAAAGTTTTTGTTAATTTAAAGGATATAAATGTTCAGCGCTTCGTTTGTGCAGCTTAAGTTCTTTTCACAAATTTTCTTCATTGTTAAAATTAACACCAGTAACGTAAACGTATGTATATGGTGCCCCGCCCCCATAGGTAAGCTGCTTTATGGGTGTGTCGCAATATCGAGGGGACGCTAAGTATTGTTCTGACTATCCAGCAGCGTTATGTGATGCAATGCCACGCCTAAGCGCAAGTATTTCTACTGCGTGCAGTGATTTACTACTATTTTCCTTATGGGACTAAGCAGTGACTACAATACTCCATGTGTGGAAAGTTTTGGTTGAGTTCTGTACAGGCATGTGTATTTGTGTTTCTTGAATCCGGAAGGAATTTTTTCCACTGCACCAAAGCCATTTTGTGATGAGACGCTTAAATAATTTTGAAAGGCCAATAAGCGTACAGAATATTGTAAACTTAAGCGATAGTTTGAAGAGTGTGTGCTACTTATACTGTAACGCATCGCACTTTAGACATTTTGTTAAAAATTTTGTAATCGCAATTAGCTGTAGGCAAAATAAGGGCCCTTTCGTACTGACATTAGTAAAATAGTTGTTAAAACCATTTAAATCAAGGCAATGGTTTTCTATTTGCAATTTTGGTAGTAACTTAAAAAAAATACAAATTCTTAATTAAGAGCCACAAGATTGTCTCCGCTCGAAGTCATCGGAGGATACACACACTTGCGTACAAACATCGAATAAAAATATTTCAGTATGGCTGTTAACATTTCTAGTATACTAATGTCAGCATGCCGTAAGCCGGTTTTATACCATATCATTATTTACTTGTAGTTGTGCCAAAAATACTACAAAATGTGTATTTAAAGGCATGTGTTTGCAAATCAGAAACGCTTATAAAATACTTTGTTTCAAACAAATGCATGAAATGTATGATAATTAATATACCTGCACTTCAAATTCCATACTTTAATATAACTTTTAAAATACATAAACATGTGTTATTCAAACTGCTCAATCGCAGTTTTGCTACTGTTCTGTCATATTGGCATGCTATATAATTATCATGTACGTTTTATGGTGCGATTTTTCATTGACTGTGGTTTCATTTCTATCGTATTGACATTTTATTTGATAATCAAGATATTATATGTGATAAGGTAGTTGAGAATGAAATTTACATGGGTTATTTATTAGTAATTTAGAACTATTATGTAGTTTTGTTACTTCAAACACAAGACATTTTGTATATGTATGAATTTGTAACTTATAGTTTAAAATCAATTTAAATCCTAAGATTTGCAAGTTTAAATTGTAAAAATAATACATATAAATGTTTTACATTACGTTCTGAACTTTTGAAGTTTTGCCGTTCTAATTGAAAGTAAAAATTATTTATTTAAAACAATTTATCGGCACTAGTATACGAAATGATGTTTTCTAATGTCCTGTCTAAAACCTGTTTCATATTTAAAGCAATATTATTTCTGAACAGATAAACCATCAAAAGGAGAAAATATTTATTACGATTTTATTCATAATTTTAATACTTTTATTTTGGTATAAGTGAACATTCGGTTTTTTATTTCTTTATTAAAGTTAAAACGTAAGTGGACATTAGTACTGACATTATGATGTATAAATAATGCCAAACACCTTGGCGAAACATTTTCGGAAATAAAGTTTCCAGACACAAAATATGTACAAAAATTTTCTTAGGCCACACCATTTTTTTAATTTTACTATCACGGGAAGAAACTAGATTAAAATAATATATTTAAAATCCAAGTTTAGATTATGTAACATTGATTGTCCCATTTTAAAAATAAGTGTGCTAAAATAAAAACTTGTAATACGTAAGACGGATGCTAATCGAAGTAATTTACAGCCTGTTTGTTCAAATAATTTCTTAATTGGCATATGCCATTTTAAACAGCTTGTGGTTCTAATTCAAAGAAATCATTTCCTTTAAAACGGCTCTCAGCCAAAAGAATTCGTAATTTTATCGTTGAACCAAACACTTTCGTACTCTTTTACACATTACATTAATAGTAACTTAACGCAAATGAAACTGTTTTCGGTTCCATAGTTTTTGCACACGCGCATGGAAAATGAGCGATTTAACTATTTTCGCTAGTAAACAAACTAAAACCTTACAAACGATACGAATGAAATCATTTATAGAGCGAAAGTAATAGTTTTAAGCTACATATCGACACCTTTGTAATTTCATGTAAAATTATTTCTATAAAAAAAATTTCTTAAATATACCTACATTTTTTAATGTCTTTAAGTACCCGTGGTTTTTAAAAGTAATTATTACATGAATTAAAAAAGGTGTCATTTTATAGCTCAATACGTCTATTTCACTCCAAAAATTGTCATTTGTATCGTTTGAATAGTTTAGACTTAGGATACGTAAGGAAAACAGTCAAATCGTTACTTTGACATGTTCTGTATAAGAACTGTGGAATTGAAAAATATAGTATGGCAAACTGTGTAAAAGTTTGACAGCATATGATACAGTTAGAAATCACGAATGTTATGGTTCAGAGCGCCCTTAAGCAAAATCGCACAAATAAACCCACATGACCGCAAATCTTCTTATTCGTTCTTTACAGAAGTGTTTATTTTTCTGAATGTCTCTGCTACACAATTTAGGTAGTGTGTTCATAAGTTTGCGTGACAACAGACTATCCACAAGTCTTACGTGTTCTATAAAGACCACGTCATACGTATAATGAGCTCGGTAATTACTGTTTCGTGTACACATTCGGTAAGCGGACCCTCTATCTCCAAATTGGTTCCAACTTTAACACACAGGATGAAGCCTCCACTTCATTCTGGGTGTAAGTTAAGACAACAGTAGTCGTGTTTGCAGGCAATCGAGCCAGTGAATACATTTCCTGGTTGTAATTGTGGCCGGTTATCACATGCTATTCCACAAAGTAAACAGTAGAGTTCAGTGGTTGCAGCACGCATCTTTCCCAGCCACGTTTTTTTTTTTTTAGATCGATTGGACAAGGGGTGTGATCACTCCGATTAAATGTCTCCTGAGGTTCTACCGAGAAAGTGTTGTTCTTTTCGGGTGTGCCGAATAGCTTACTGAATTCGCCTACAATACATCTATTACACTGACCTTGTCCACCAAGGTTGGGGCAGCGCAGTGGATAGAGCACTAGTCGTTCAGGTTTCAATTCCCGGCAGGGTCGGTCCCCGGATTTTTGCATGCGGGAATCGTGCCGGATGATGCCGCTGGGTGGCGGGTTTGCCTGGGAATCGTACGTTTCTCCCGCCCCTTAATTCCGGCGCTGCTCCATTCCCACGCCATGTCACCCTTCACCGACGATGTTGAGAGCTGACCAAAACCACTCCTCACTCCTGGGTGTAGTGCCTTAAGCATGGTCTGCACATTTAATTAAATAGAAACGACACTTCCATATTTTACAACCTTTTACTTACAACCAGGTCTGGAACCTAAACATTTTATGGACCGCGCAGCGTATCAAGAATGAAGCCAATGATTAAATACTGTGACAGAAGTTGATTTCAGTAATATTTTGTAGACACTTGTACAAGTACCAGATGTTATTACTACAGACAGAAAAAATTCACGGGTTTACTGACATGTAGGCTAGCATCCAAGAACATATACGTAATTGTGCAGACGGAATGTGTTTATTAGCTGCCTGCTTTCAGTTAGTTTTATTATTGCACAGCTACTTCCAGGAAGTGTAAAGTAAGTCAACGGCCAATTATGAAAGTGATATAGACCTATAGATGCTGGAATTCTAGTTTGCACTTAAAAGAAAACGCGAAATTTCCTTATATCTAGTTATTAGGCCCTACTATCTAAAATCATAAAATTGTAAGCATCTATGAGTTGATAAATCAACGTATTAGTTTCAAATTGGTTGCTTCTTATTTTGAGTGTTAAATATGCGAATGTTAAATATATTTCTTATGTCTGTTTTTGGTATGTGAAGTATTTGTTACATTTATAACCGTTAAAAACAAGAATTTCAGTATAATATACAGATAAACTTAACTTAAAAATCTTTTGCAGGGTAACGTGTATTTGGATGAAAGATTTTGAGTAAAATGGACTTCACTACCATACGTGTACATTTACAGATCAGCTTGAAGTCTGGACCACATCTCTTTGTTATGACAGACTTTTTGTTTGACTGAGAAAATCAGAGTAAAGTTAATATGACCCGAAACGTCCATGATTCGCAGGTGAACCCACAAGATGGCGTGCGTAAGAGCTGAAGTGGACATAGCTTTAGTGTTCTTAAATACATAGCCAGTTGTGGAATCTTATCTAAAATACAGATCTCGATAGTTATTGGTTTAATTATTACTCATTTTACAGTGGTAATATGAACATACTAGTTTCACGTTATCCAAAACGTGATCCGGTTAAAATCTACTTAAACTAGTTACAAATATACTGACAATTTAAATCCTGTCCTAGTAAAATACTCATATGTGTCTGTTTCCGTAAAGTAACAGCTTCTCTACAAAAGTTCCATTTTATACATTTTTAGTATGGAAATACCAAATGTAGTTGACCACTTGCTACATTTTAAAGTACTGAAATCGGTTTTAAAATAATTTGAGTCCGATAAAGAAATTCACCGAATATTAAGAACGGTTAAAATACCACGTCATCAACCCTCACGTATTAACACATATAAGTTACATATCGTTGAGACATTTTAATAATTTTAAGTGTCGATAAATTATAAGGCCCGGTATATACTGTACTGTACTTACAGGTTCTGAAATCTTAGGAATAGTAATCCGGAAATGTGTTTAAACTGATCGGTAATATTAATTATTGTGATAGCATTGCTAACATGTAAACGTACTGTAAAAGTTATTTTTAAAATTAATATAAAATACCTTCTGATGTTAAGTACACACGTAATAGTGTCAGAACTATGAAAGACAAGTAGCGTTTGATTTTAGTTAAAGAAAACTAATTTAATGTCGATATTTTGGTTAGCAATACTCCCAGCGTACATAATGATAAAATTTAAAATCTTTTACAATTCGCAGGCTATCGGCATGCTAAATTAACACGCTGAAATCTGAATACGTGCTCAACGTGTACACGCTAGCATTATGAAAAGTCATACTTACAAATATAATCACCTTTTAAATGTGTTTTATATCTATCTAATTATTACTACTAAATTTTCAGAACACTAGCATTTTTAGCAATCTACGCTACAAACAATAATCAATACATTTTTATTGTGTTGATAGATTTTATGTCACTTTACCTCAAAGACAACGAAAGTACATTAGGATTCAATACGTCAACTATTATGTAGAAAAAAATTGTTGTATGGACAGTAACTTATCGTGTAAATTGCGAAAATTTCGATAAGCATTTCGAAAGCTGTAAGTGATGAAATTATGGTTTAGGGTGTAAGGTTAAACACCTTAACACAGTTCGTATTTTTTTGGCACTGAGAAAAATATTCCTGTAATGTATTTAAGAACCACTTAGATTCTCAGCCGCATTCATTGTCAGTTGGCTTATCATTCTTAAAACTGTTGCACCAGGTACTGTTAAACAATCTACAATCGCTAAAACATCGCGCTAAGTGTTAGCATCGGGTACAATCTTATTCCTATGCGTTTTGTTTATACGGATGAAAGAAAGCTTTACTAGTTCTACCTTATTTGTCTATTCAACAACACTTCTCAGTAAATTTACCGGAAAATTGTAGGTTGCTGCTTCATGGGAAATACTGTTTGGGTGCAATAAACTCCTTTCTGGTTACGTCAGGAGTTTAGCTTGGACATGGCTGAAAATTGATATTGTGTTTATGTCTGCAAGACTAACTTTGAGTTGAGGTCGTCCGTAATGTATTTATAAATAATTTGTTTATCTCTAAATTACACTGCAAAAAATACTGACAATATTATTTATTACATATTGTATGTACGTGTAAGAAAACATTGCCTAACATTTTAGGGAAACCTGCTTACCCTTATTTAAGGCCCAAAAATCAGAGTACCCTAGCTATACACATACCAAATTAGGAATGCATCTTGTCAGTTAAAGAATGATGCCGTATGTAACTGCAAGACGTTTCTACTCATCAGCGATGTGTTTAGTAAATTGGCGACGTTCGAGTAGTAGCCCCGTGTATTAAATATTTATACTACATATTTGTATACTACATGATACATATAGACCACATACACTATATACATGTGTACATTATATATACGTGTATACATATTATATATCAGTGCGCTCAAATGCACACAGTGAAAAATTGTTATTCCCATTCCGAATCTTCAGGGTTTAGCATGCTAACAGTTTCGAAATTGTTAGTTCGCTAATCAACTGGCCAGTTGTACTATGGAAGATGTGAAGTGAGTATTATTTTTTCTTTTATTCAAAAGAATCATGACTGGCAAAGCAATGTCCATCTATTATGTTCCCGGAACTGAAAACTCCTGAGAAAATGATAATGAAGGAAAATATTCCATTGTTTAACTAGTAGTTCATTGCAGCACACAAAGGCCGAAGATCAAATGGTTCCCTGACGTCAGTTTGTACCTTGTACCACTGTGTTTATTGGTGTTCTTTAATTGTGTTGAAAGTATAGGTCGATTATTACTATTGCTTTGCTTCTATAAATATAGGTATTTACGAATGTGCTTTTTGTTGCTCCCGTTTTCTTACGTCTTCTTTCCCCGAATACCATTAGTGATGAGAAAATTTGGAACGAATGTCGTGCTACATTGTCGTTTTCAAAATTAGGTCTATACTTTATGAAAGTTATGCGTTGTACGCACCTGGATACGGTAACTTGATAAGTCTGCTTGCTTTTAATTTATTTAATTTTGTATAGTTTTTTCGTGCATGAGCAAATTATAGATAGTACATGCCACTTGATTATAATCTGGCATTTATTACTAAGAGGAGAATCTGCAAACTGTATTTTCGTCGGTTCTTCGTAATTCTAACTCTCTCAACATGGCGATGTGAGTTTGTACCCGGTGAGTTCACTCCCTAAATTAGTACATACAAATAGTGGTGGATGTTGCCGTTGGCGGTGGGTTTTCTCATGGTTCTTTACTTTCCTTCTGCCTTGCACTCCACTGCTGCTTCATACATAAGAGAGCGTGGTACATAATTCAATGATAAAAGCATCAGTCGATAACTGTAGGTATATTGAAGCCAATTTGCGAAAGTGAAAAACCTGCAATCTTAGACAATAGTTTTAGCCAACGTTTTGAACAAAATTATTTCCAGTGTTATGAACTTCTGAGGCACATTCTCTGACGCCGGAACCTCGTGCATACAACTGCGGCGCAAGATATCACGCGTAACGAATGAGAAATTCTGGATGAATGTTTGCTAAAAAAAGTTGGCAAATACCATTATCTAAGATTGTCCATGAGTATTTTATCCATTATGGCTTCGAAAAAGTGTAGAATGGAATTTATATTTTCAGCGTTTATTTATCTACCACGCACTCTTCAGAGTCCTAAGAAGCAGGCGCTAGATGCCGCGTCTGAGGTACGGAAGTAGACAGGCGATAAGAGCTAAACTAGTTCAAGATTCAACAACCATGTCGCCTTTATGCGCGGGGCGAGAAAACACAGTGCAGCGTTTTACTATAGTCTTAGTACTGTCCTGTGGGATAATGAGCGGTGTCCCTACTTTATTTACAGAAAGTGCAGCGTTTAGTTCTGCGCATTCTTCCCTATTTTTGTTTTACGATTTCGGTTGGAATTTTTTTTTTTACGTGACGACAGTTTGAAAAAGGCAGTTCTCAGTCATTTAAAGGTGGCCAGAAACCATGTTTCTAAGCAAGATGTCTAGAAAAAAAAAAAAAACAAAAAGATATTGTACACGCACTTAATATTTTTTCTTAAAAAAAAAGTTTATTCTCACACGCTGCAACAATATTCCTGCACCAGATATACAACAGAGCTCTTAATTCTAAGTATCCAAACGAACGCTAACACTCTCAAAATTGATATAAAACCATTTGCTTATTAAAGTGCGTAACTGTAATTTACGGGGGCGCGGTGGCCGAATGGTCAGACCATTCGCCTGCCACGAAGGCGATCCGGGTTCGATTCCCGGCGGGGTCGGTCCCCGGATTTTCTCATTTGAGAATCGTGCCGGGGATCTCCCATTTCCCCCGCCCTTTCATTCCGGTACTGCTCCATACTCGTCACCCCTTACCCGCGCTAAAGACCGCGATGTTAAGCGCTGACCAAAATATCTCGCTCATCAAGTGTAATTTACAGAGAAACAGGACTTAGTGTGCTTTATTGTTATAAGTTTACGTGATGGAAGTAGGTACAGTTAAGTCAGATAACGTTAGGGTTCAACATTCAAGCGTACTGCATGTTAAGTACCTAATAATAACGTTTGTAATGCTAAGGTCTTCGTAATCTTATTTCGGCTAATATTTATATGTATATTTTCTTCGGTTTATATTGTCTTAACAATAATTTATTATATTTATGTTTCAGGTAAGTACAGCTCATTAACGAATGGATAAAAAGGCTTCCTCCGTACTATACGAAACTGTAAGTAACTTTGAGTTATATTAGCATGCCTACATAATCGTCCGTTGGTTCGAGCATGCATGAAGTCAGTTTGCAGATAAACATCAGATAAACTAAGTATTCATAGCTATCGGAGATTTCGTTGAGTAGATTAAGAAATCAGTTTACGTAAATTATAATTCCAATTCCATAAAATAACGATACCCAATGAGATTACCTCAATCTATGTGGGTTATATATTAATTTCCTAATTAATGTCCTTTAAAATTTTTGATATGTACACCGAATTTCGCCATATTTTACGTTTTCAATGTCGATTTTCAGTCGAGAATTTTTCTTTTAACATCTGAGCCAACCAACAATTTGCTTTCGTGAATTGCCTGTATATTCAAAGGTGCTATCAAATGCGCACGTATAAGGGAGGCACTAGTATTTCAATTTAGGGTCTAAAATTACATCCTGTGTATATGCCTATCGATTGGGTAACTGGTACCTGTTTCCGCTGTAATTTCAAATGGCGTTAGCCTTTCTGCGGGTCTGTTACTAATAAGCTGATGATTGCGAGTTCTGGCAGCGTGAATGGGCCAACATTGCGGTACATCTGACTGTCGTTGGTATATGCGGTCCAGATAAAGTGAGCACTCCAAAGATCCCTGCTAAGTTATATTTTCAGCCAATTCGTATCTTTCCGCACGTAACGGCCAACGACGGGAAATGTCAGTTCTCTCGACACGTCACTTGATGATTGCGCGTGTAAGATAAATTATGTAGACGGTGGGAACGTATATAGATAGATAACAATAATTTAGTTGATGATATAAAATGCAAATATGTCGAATTAAATTGATTTTATTTCAGTATTGTTGTATTGAAATAGGAAAATACAAGGAAATATTTTCGGCGATTCGTCGCGAACCATACAAGGAGTAAGGCAACTATTGTTAATGTTAAACAATATGCAGTAACGGCTAGTGATATTTTTCAAAGGTTAAATTTTAAGTGCTCTCTTCATCCCAAACGACCCATATCGTCCAGAAAGGTGTTTTAAGACTACTCTAATGTTGTACGTACTACTATTAGTTATATCAGTACGCGACTGAGAAAATTCCAACTTAGGTACCTACTAAGAAGCGGTCCAGCTCACGAAATTTCTTATTAAATCTTGCGACTCTGAAGTTTTCTCCTATTAAATCAAGAACGAATAGCTCCGATTAAAATACAGTTAAAATTTAGGCTGTTACAAGTGCATGTATTAAGTTCAACTTGAAGCTTAACAGCTGCCGACTAACATAACTAATATATTATTTTATGTATAAATGAGACTGGTAGGCCTAGGTGTAATTTTTCCCATGGAGGGAATCAGTTGTTATCGTCGGAATTTTTTGCTAATATTTTGTATTATATCTCATAATGGTCTGAACCGTAACCACATGTTGCCCACAAATAAAGTTTTTACAACAAAGTTTCTTTATCGGTTTTGGAAATATCTACAACCTGATACATTAGTAGAGGTAATGATTTATCACGGGAAAAGTTGAATATTAACAAGGATTTAAGGTACTGTTTACACGTAACTGAAGCGATCATTGTTATTGACTATCGTGCCTTTACTCTGTTAGAATCAGTGAAAAACTGCTGCTTTGTAGTTGATATCCATTATCCAAATAAATGAAATTGGCTTCACTTGAAATCAGCGGAGAACTTCTAAACTGTTGTAAAGGGAAATTTTCTCTGAGGGAATAAGTGAGTTCTATTAACGATGTAGTAAAGCATATAGGTAGTAATGGAACACATTTTCTGAAATCCCAGCAATTAAATGTAAATTTTAAAACCGTTTCATTTTCAGATTTCTGCTAATGGTTTGCAAAAAGAATAAAGTAAAGTATTCGTGGCAATAATAAAATGTGTATGCCACTCATACGAAATATTGTACTCGCATTCTCGCTCAATCAGCGCAACATTGAACTCGAAAAATGCAAATATTAATTATTTCAACGTAATAATAATAATACCGTAGTAATAATTTGCAAGCCGCACAAACCAGAGATGAAACATAAACAGGGAAGAAAACAATGGCGGACAAATACTTTCGAAAAAAAGCATTCTGAAGGTGATTGTTTGCAACACTTTAAACTAAATGTTGTTTTCCTTCGTAAACTAAAATTAATGTTAAGAACGCTTTCATTGAATAAAAGGTTCGTAGCTGTAAATTTAAACTGTCTGCTGCGGAAAAGGATATATACATTTCCCGGGTAAATAATAATGATAAATAGCAATTTTTCTAGAGGATTATTTTAAGATTGAACGTATTAAAATGCTTAAAAGGTAAGCTATTATATTCTATTGACTTTACTTATACATATAAACGTAAGTGAAGTAATAAAAACTGCTAAATTCATTGCTGCTGATGACGGCGGTAAACAACCACTCGTATGGTATTAACATAATGTATGTACTGTCCTGTTGCAGATAGCACGCGATGCCATCGGTTAACCTTGGAAATTCTCTCCCTCCCTTTTGTCAGTTCAACTTACACTGGTCA
This sequence comes from Medauroidea extradentata, assembly GCA_003012365.1. Lineage (NCBI taxonomy): Eukaryota > Metazoa > Arthropoda > Insecta > Phasmatodea > Phasmatidae > Medauroidea > Medauroidea extradentata. The sequence continues at coordinate 78,125 of PNEQ01030981.1, forward strand.
GTCATGCCAACCCTTGAGAGGGCACTGCCTATGTTCATCTCTCCTCTGCTTTCATTATTTCACCTGAACCCTTGCGGAAGGGGGGGGGGGTAGGTTGTCGTCCCAATCTCCCCCCCCCCTTTTTGAAATCCCCTTTTATATTGCATCCGCCCCAAGTTTTTCGATTCAAATCTTACAAGCATTTGTTGGTGGTTATGCTTTTAAGTCCGTTTTGAAAATGTGGTGTATTAGGTATTTTTTATGTATACATAAGTATTTTTTTTACTGTGCTTACGGAAAAGAACGAAACACATCGCGCATTTGCAAGTAGGTATAAAGGAAAGTCAGAGTACAAAGGAAAGTGCCGTGTTTGGTATGTGCTGGTCGAGCTGTCATCTGTGCTGGACGCTGGGATAAAAAAATCCCTGCTAGCTAGTCACAGCGCATCCCTTCGTTCCCTCTGGACCGACCACAAACCTGACCCTGGCAGGCGGGCGGCGCACTATTGCTGGCTTTACTAGGGCGGGTGGGGGTGCGCCTGTCGTTGGGAACTTAACCCGGATAATGTGCCGAGTTTTCCGGGATTTTGCGGGCAAATGCTCTTTTCGCCGCCGTAATGCGCCGTGGCGCGCTGCATGAGGAAACGTAGCCGCGACAGCCACCCCCCTCGCCCGGCCACGGCTAGCTTCCCTCGCGCGCACCGGAAGGCACGTCGTGTTCGAGAGAGTTCCTCCGGCTTACCACCCCCCCTCCCCTCCTGGGTACATGACTAGTCGACACCTCCTCCAACAAACTCAGTCACATCGAGTTGAGCGTCTCTTGTCGCCAGTTTCTCTCATCGTCGCATTAGGGGCGCGGTTCACCTCAGTTTTAAACGTTTTAATTTTTATATGTGTACAAGATATATTTTTTTATTATTTTAAACATAAATTGTGACTAAATCTTCCTCTTAGGAAATTGTTGTATCTCGCATAGTTTTTGCGTAATGAGTCGTAAACGTGAAATTTTGCAAATTACTGTTTTATGTACGCCACTAAACCCACCCGACGTACCAAAACGAAAAAATTCACATTGTATAACAATGTTGCAGGCTATGATTTGAACTATATGAAATAATACATAAATACATTTTTGTATTTTCAAACAATTTCTGAAATTTTAAAATTTTCATTTAAAAATTCTGCATTTTTTATGAAATACAAAAATATTTTATTTTTTTGCTTTTATGTGTAATTTCATAGCCTAAAACATTGTTATACACTGTGATTTTTTTCGGTTTGGTATGTAGGTAGGTTTTAGTGGCGTACATAAAACCGTAAAGTGCAAAGTTTGACGTTTACGACTCATTACGCGAAATCAATGAGAGATACAACAGTTATCTGAGAGGAAGATTTAGTCACAATTTAGGTCTAGAATAAGAAAAGAAATATCTGGTACAAATATTGAAATAAAAAAATACGTTAAAAATTAAGTGAACCGCGCCCTTAAGAGGACGTGGTACATAATTCAACGCTAAAAGCATTAATCTATAACTGTCTGTTTCTTGAAGCCAATTTGCGTAAATTAAACAATAGCAATCCTAGACATCGGTTTTGCCAACGTTTTAAACAAAATAGTTTCCAGTGTTAGGAACTTCTGTCCGAGGCACAATCTCTGACGCCGGAACCTCGTGCATATAACTGCGGCGCATGAGATCACGCGTAACATATTAGTAATTCTGGATAAATATTTACTCATAAAGTTGGCAATTACCATTATCTAGGATCGTCATTGAGTATTTTATCCATATTGGTTTCGAAAAAATCTTGGAAATTAATAGATGTTTTCAGGGTTTATTTATCTACTACGTACTCTTAATGCCACGTGGTATCGATTTATGCTATTTTAGTACGTTATATTTATTTAAATCCTGAAAGGGAGCAGATATCGCATAACTGTTGCATAGAAATGTTGCAAATTGTTTGTGCTATGTAGCATACTTTTCTGAAAATACAAGCTTTTTATCATTTTGAGTATTTATTGAATTTGAGAATTTAATTGATTCGATAATTAGCTAAAATTATAGGATCTAAAGTTTTGAAAAAAAAAATTAGGCTACATATTACAAACAAATTCTTACATTTCTATGTAACGGTTTTGCGATATCTGCTCCCTATCAGGATTTTAAAAACTTACTAAAATAACAAATAGGTTCTCTTGGCCTTAATATGCCGTTCCAGTGTTTCAGGCGCATGTATGCAACCCGCATTTACACCTTATAAATCAAAGCTAATCTTACTACCGCTATAGAAATAAGAATATTACACATATCAATATCATCTCCGCGTTTTATCACAGATACTGTCGTTGGTATTTTCGCTTCGTTCGTCGAAGTCAAGTATAAAGCTTGGTTGACTACAAATTTTACAAAACGGTATTTTGTATCACGTCGATGATGTATCCGTGTGTTGTACTTGCTTTTGCCGAACGAAGATCGTTTGAGAACGGCTGCATCTTTAATATAATGATAAATGCAGTTTTTAGATGCGTAATAATTTTATGGTTAGGTCTATAGCGATAGTAAGATTAGCTTTTATTTATATCTATTTTTTTTTTTTTCGGGAAGTATACAAGCGCCTTAAACACTGGAACGGCCTCTTACTGGTGTCAGAGTGAGTTTACTATCTAAATTTACTATTTATACGAGAAAAAAAGGTCAGTTTTGTAGACGAGACTTGCGAGTACCGTTTCCTCTTAGGAAACAATTTTAGTTTTCATAGTTATCTCACAACAGTGTGTCAAATTGAAAATTAGCATGACATGCTGTCATGAAAATAATGAAAACCAGTTGACTAACTTAAAACGAAATAATTCACTGTGAAATAACATTCAATGTGCTTCGTAACCTAATATTAGATAAGCTCACAGTGAATGATTGTATATTTAAAAAATATCTGAATTTGTAACTTTTGCTTGTGCATTAACGATTTTTTTAATGCAAACTATTACGTTATGGTTTTATAATTCGCTTGTAATCGCAAATTAACGTCTTCGAAAGTACCTCTTATCTTTAAGCAGATTAGTGAACGCAGTGTAACCATTTCCTTATGTAATTTTTTCTGTGTTTCTTATAAATCTTCTTACATTGGGAATCTATGAAAGTACCCAGAATAATGTCTAAAAAATACAATTATGACAATTTATTTTGTGTTTTGTGTGGTCTGATCTGCATGAAGACACATAACGTAATCATTTATCTCAATATTATATAGTACTATGAAACTGATTGTGTTTTTAAAAGTTTAGTACGCTTCTTAGATACTTTTTTTACGTCCCAATCAAAAATTTCTGAAACTGAATTTTCAGATTGGTGTATGTGGAAAAATACCAACCATATTCATAGAACAGAAAAGTTGGATAGTTCGTTTAGCTTACTTTACGCCTTACTTTGTGCAGATGACATATCACCGCACATTGAAGTTCATTACAAATAATGCTGGAATCGCAATAGTGCGACAGACGCAACGCAAAGTGCGCGATGGGAATAAATTAACTTGTATCCTCACTTCGTGTCGCGTCTGTCCCGCTATTGTGACCACGACAACCGTAGGGAATGATAAATACCCGCGCATAAGGTACACATTACTGACTAACGCTTGTGATTTCTACGTTTTTAATGTAACTGGTTGGTAGCGAGGTCTTCTCGCTATGTTAAGTTACAGAACTATGTATAGGATTAATGTATGCCCCTTACGTCATCTTAAAGGCAACTCCCGCTACACGCTTCAAATGCGTTGCTATGTATTTGTATACAGGTTGTTTTACGAAACTGTTACACATGTACCAATTGTGACAATGCACGAAAAAAAACACTACGGACATGGTAGAAATGTTGAGACACCATGCTCATTAAAAACCCGGTTCCATAGTCCTCCAAAATAGATGAAAAATGCAAGGATCATGATATGATCATCGCTTAAAGACCACAGTGAAAATGTATCTACGGGAATTAGCACTTGAATTCAATGCTCGTTGTGGCGATGAGACGTATTATACGCGATTCAAGGTAGTCCTTATTATAACTCCGTTTCTTCTGAGCCTCTAACACGCAGAATTTCGTAACTACATAATTAGCTAAAACTGGAGTAATTACAACCGTGGAAAAAAATCAGATAACACGGTGAAGACGATTTTATACAAAACTGCCGAACAGATATTTGACATGTGCCATCTTTTATACGCAGAAATATCAATATCGCTATATAAAACTTAAGAGAGCATGGCCTTAAGAGTGTGTGGCAGATAAATAAACGCTGAAAACATGAACTGATTTCTACTTTTTTTCGAAGCGAATATGGAAAAAATTCTCTATCAAAATCCTAGATAATGGTATTTGCCCACTTTAGGAGTAAATATTTATCCAAAATTACTAGTTCGTTACGCGTGATATCTTGCGCCTCAGAAGTTCGTAACAGTGGAAACAATTTAGATAAAACGTTGGCTAAAACTATTGTCTGAGATAGCTATTGTTTAATTTTCGCAAATTGGCTTCAAGAAACCTAAAATTATAGATTAATGCTTTTAGCGTTGAATTATGCACCACTCCCTCTTAACGTGCTGCCCAAAATCTCTTCACTTTACTTGGAATGCACAAAACAGATCTACCCGGACGACCATCATGCGCTGCAGTGGAAGATCAGTGTTTAGTTTTACTGCGCGCAGTGTAGAAGGGCGATGTGTCGTGGTCGCAGTAGCTGTCTTCACGTGGGCGGCTACGTGTGGGTAGTGTGGTCAGAAAGGGACGGGTGTTTTGTTCGCCTTCCTCTTGTCGTGTCATCTATTATCTTCTCGTCAATCACACGCCCTCGCCTCGGTGCTACCGGACACATCTGCTCCTCTCTCGCTGTGATACCCTAGATATACTCACCACTGACGTCGCCAAGTAACTCGTCAGTCTTCCTTACATCAGGCGTTCATGGAAAATAGTTTTGATCAGCAGAGCTGGGCCGGGTCTAAAGAATTTCCTATGGCCCCACCCCTTTTTTTTTTTTTTTTTTCCATTTTGTCTACAGTTTTTAAGGGTGGCAGTAATTCAAACCTGCAAGAATTGACCGGCCTTTCAGGCGGCCCAATCAGTCCTCTGGCCAGGTTTTGTCGGCCACTAGGTTCTGTATGAACAACTTTAAGTAATTCGAGAGTTTAAGATGGCGGAATGTTCAAAGATATTTTGGTGAGTACATAATATCTAGTCCTTGCGGCTGGCGAGGTGTAACTTGATGTATATAGCAGTGCCGGAATGAAGAGGAAAACTGGAAATCCCAGAGAAAACTCTCAGATCAGCGGCATTGTCTGGTACTATGCCCACATGCGAAAATCAGGGGACCGACCTGGCCTGGAATCGAACCCGGATCGCCTTGGTAGGAGTCAAGTGCCTTGCCACTGCACCAATCGCAGCCCGTTAAGAGGCCGAAAAAAATTCAATATAAAATATAAACATTCCTTGGAAATGTTTCACCTACACACAGTATTAGGAACTAATCATCCGTTAGCTTGGCTTGTAGAAAAGAGCAACTGTCGAGCGCTGTTACTATTAGTCTGGTAACATTACTGCAAATTTTATTTTGGACATTGGACATTTTACGTGTCCTCGAACAACGCAAGGCCTTAGTAGAGGAACAAGAGGGAAGGGGGGGGGTAACGATTGGCCAGGGCCTGTTGAAGGAACCATCCCAACATCCGCCTGGAGTAATTTCGAGAAACCCCGGAAAACCGAAATCAGGATGGCCGGACCGGGGATCGAACCCGGGTCCTCCCGAATGCGAGGCGAGTGTTTTACCACTGCTTCGCCTCGCTCGGTTATTGTTTCCTAACGTTGTGTAGAAATTCTACATATTACGTTTTGAGAAAAAAAATTACCGTACTTAATTTTGTAACACTGCTATACATCTGTGAGATAAATTTAGAAATAATTACTCACGGTGTAGTTGTTACGGCATATTTTGCCTGCTGGTGGAATTCATACGAGGGTATAATGTGGTAAGATGGACTAGAACTTGCGCAGACTCCAGTTAGTTGCTGGGCGCACACTACTGTCACGTGACTGGCGATAGAAGTGGAGGGGATCAGTCACTGCTTGACTCGGGTGCGTGAGGATAGCTCCAGCACGTCATGGCGGGACCTGAGTCGCAAGGTACAACTAAGCACATGTGCGTTAAATAGTTTGTAACGCCGCGACAAGTAGGTATATGGTTAAAATACAATGTTTCAGAAGCGACAAGTGCAGCGACGAGTATGTCTGAATCAACTGTAAAAAGTATTTTGGCTGATGCGGGAAAACCGAGAGGGGTTTGAATTTTTCAACATCTGCGGCAGGGACGTGCCAACTTTTTTAAGAGTGAGACCGGGAGAAAATTACTACATAAAAAAAAGTATATTTTTCATTGCCAGTGATTTGACACTATAGGTGTAATCTTCAACATTTTCTACATTTTCCCATACTGCAAAAATTAACGTAATTCTGAAATATTAATGTGTGGGAAAATGGGTAAATTTGGGAAGAAAAATAAATACATAATTATCTCACCCCACAGATGTTTTACTTAAGGTGGTGGCTCGGCGGTTTTCCGTTCATTACATGGCCCTGACCTACGGGCATAAAATTAGAATGCAAAAAACATTGGTAAATACGATTTTACATGCGGTGCAGTGAGAAGGACAATGCACGAGTTTTAAGTTGTCAGAAAAATAGTTGCAACTTTAATTATGTTGAACAATACTTCCCTGGATGATGGTGTTTTGGATTACAGTAAATAGCTTTTAAGAAAACTGCTAAAGAGTATAGGGTTTCGTTGAAAGAAGTGTCAGTCAAGGAGAAAGATCGGCCCGGTAAGGGCCCATAGTCGGCCAAATCAAACACAGGCAATGCTGTTAAGGAAGAGTCCGTCAATTTAACACCTATTTATCATTTCTAAAAATGGAATAAACAGCCTTTTGGTTTTGGATGTTTTCCCAGAGAAGTTGTAATTATTGAAAACGTTGAGTGACATGACTGTCAGTCCGGGCCGAAACAAAGCGTGGGGGAAGGACGGTCTTCTCCAGGCCCCAGCTTGAATGGAGCCCCGGGCCTTCCTCTAAACACATAAAAAATTAGCATATTTTATTTTCCAGCTGTAAAATACGTCTATATTAAGTGTTAGTATGTTTGTTTCTGCAAGGAAGTATAACGTACTTTATAATGCTATTTATGCTAACAAGTTTACAATGATTAAAACCTTGCTGCGGGCCTGATGTTAGCATGCAGCTGGTGTGTGTACTTTATTTGTGTAATTATGTAATATTTCTTAATATATTTGAGCAACGGTGAATAATGAAATGTTTTCCATCCGTTATCACATTATGCAGTTTCTGCGTTATATCGGTATGACGAGTGTCAACCAGGCTGACGTTCCGTCACCTTGGTATTGTGAGGAGATGTCGGCGTGGTCACACAATCCCCTTCGAGTACTGGAGGGGAGAGAGGGGACGGCCAACATTTGCACATCGATGACGTACAAGATTATTAAGTAACTTTCCTCATTATAGTTCATAGAGCGCATCGCTTCGCAAATAACTATGTATAGGCGGTTTCGTATAAAGTGAGCACTCAAAAAACCTGCTTAATTTATATTTTCAGCCAATTCGTATCTTTATGCGCGTAACGACTAACGACGGGAAATGTCTAACCTCTCTGGACACGTCACTTTTTGTCAGGGAACTAAATAGTTTGATAAAAAATGTTTATTAATTATGTAGGCCTGAAACACAAATATGTCGAATTCAGTTGCATTTATGTCAGTATTGCTACGTGTAAATAGGAAAATACACGGAACCACATTCGACAATTCGCTGCCAACTGTACAGCGAGTAAGGTAACTATTGTTGATGTCAATGCAGTAAAGGTTAGACATTTTCTTTTAGGGTCAAATCTTTAATGCTCAGTTAATCCCGAACAACTTTTAAAAGTGATGTCGCAATCGCGATAACGTAGAGTTGCGTTCTGAGGATGGAAATCAATCTAACCATTTTAAATACGAGTCAGATTCTGGTAGTGACCACACATTTTCAATACAGTTTCAGTGTGTAATGAAGACTTAAAATGTAGCCACCAATTGCCAAGCATTAAGAAGTTTGTACATTCCTTACTAATTAATAAATAAATAAATGACGCAAATCGTTGCGGTTGTGTGACGTAAGCGTAAGGGACAATGTTTCTGCCACATATTTATCGCGTTCCAGAGGGCATTAGTTAAATTTTCTTTTACACAATTGTTATTGCGAATTGTATATAATTATATATTGATGGAACGATTAGAACACACTAAACACTAGACATAAAATATTCTTTTACTTTCACATAACCATTATAGTAGGTTGAAAATACACTAAAGTTAGGGCCATGAACAGTTCGCGATAAGAATTTTGCCCCAGTTTGTTCAGTGCCTTACGTGCACATCTCCAGCTTGGCTTAGTGGACATTGGCAGCGTAAAGCGACGTTCCTCGTTTGCCAATTAAAACATGATTACTGCAACACCACACGTCTGTGATTTGCGGATAGAACCTCAAGACACGTAGGAATTAAAACATCCAATCTCTGACTATGAAGCAGAACTGCACATGTACACATCAAGCACTGAAACAAACTGCGGCAAAATTCTAATCGCAAAAAGTTCCTAAGCACATGAAGAGAAAGGGATGTTTTCACTTCAACACATTGACATACTTAATGCGACGATGGAATTCTTGTTGTCTCTAAATTATTTCAGATTAATATTTCGAAGTATGGGTTAGATTCTCCGGCTACTCTGATTTCGGTTCCCGTACGATATTGCCTTACGATATTGCTGCGATGGTTCCTTAAAAGAAGCAATCGTCAGTTACATGCGCAGTTCCTGTCTTAGTTTCAAGTTGCGTGTCATCGTCTCAAGTGAGATGACCTTTTGCTATCGACGAGATGTAAAGTCCGCTAACCATCATTTCAGAAGGGTTCAAGTAGACTCTTATTATACGCCTTGCGCTCATACTAAACGTGTCACGTTCTAGTAAGTCAGCAGCCGCAGTGTAAAACTTTCCTTAAGATCACCACCTGCCACGCGCTTCTAAGTATGCTGGTAAATAAGTTTCTTACACGGAACTGTTCCACGTGTGCCCATTGTACCACTGACAATGAAGGAATGCCATGCACAATGCTAATTTAAAACACTATTACGAAGCTATACAACATAGCTTAAAACGACGTTTTCAGCCTGCAGTTCTTCAACATGTGCAAGGCGGGTGTGAAGCTCAGAGTGAAACTATCACTATCACTGAACATTGCTATAGACGTTCCACCAATAAAATTACATGGCCAACGCTCAGCCACATAATAAAAACTGATCGGCGGGAACCTTGCACGCTAGTTCTGCGCTTTGCTCGCTGCGACGATGCGGTATTTGATTTTGATAAGCCCTGGTTGGAATCCCGGATACTTCGCAACCAGAAATCCACGAAAACACCACATCAGGTTTCCTAACTTTGTATCGTGAGAATTAATTTTTCGATTTTAATAATTCGAATTTAAAATGAAAGATGAAAAACGCTAGCAATAAACACGGGAAACGGTTATTTGCCTACTAAAGCAATATTATGTAAAAATTTTTAAAACTTTTGGAAATTGTTTTTGAATTGGTTGTTTTCAATAGTAGTCTCATGAATTCTTATTTCCTAATTGCAGCTCGAACCACTCCTGAGCTTCTAGGCAAAATATAGCATATCAGTGGAAACTGTACACGACCAGAAAACTTTACCAAAATTAATTCATAATATAATTCTTGCTATTGAACGTAGCCAATAAAATATTTTGAGTAATTTAGGGCATTCATTGCTTAACAAAAATATCCGACGACAGTTTGAATATTCTTGAAGTCAAAACGTATTTGCATATGATAGGAAATATATACAATAGTGCAAAAATTATTTCACATTATGATTATAATTTTTAACATTTACATTTCTTATTCATGTTTTGTTAAATTTTCCTTTTCGGAGGTTAAAACAACACGACGTATATTCAGAAAATCATTTTCTGTTATTGGTTGCTGCCCTATGCGTCCGCACAAGAAATTAAATATTACCATTTCGAATGTCAGCATCTCTGTGCACACAACCGTTGTCGAACATTTGTGAATCAGTAGGTTCGAATGCAAGGCAATCAGTTATTGTGCAAATAACCTACGTTCTATGCTTACTGTTAGGTTAGCAGTTGTTAAACCAGCATAACTCGAGTCAAGTTTTCAACCATTCAGTAAGTCACGAGAGCAGCATCTTGATCGACTCGAGGTTGCCCTGATGTAACATGCTCTCGATCAGGCTAAGCTGCTGTTAAAAACAGTAGACACATCAAAAGCCATGCGATATGAAAATGAGTGCACGCAGTAAAAATATTTTTGCAGTCTCACAAAAAAATTGTACGTTAAAAAAAATGCTGTAAACTTTACAGCAAATAATTGGAAGTATACAAGTGCCAGTGTACTTGCTAACTAGTTTATATTTACAAATAGATTTTGTACATTAATAACGAAATTCTTGTACATTTTACAATTTTGTTTGAAGTGACTCATTTTCTTTTTGGCAACCCGTTTCGTTTCCGAGATAGTTTTTGTATAAGTGCAAAATATTTTGTAAAATTTGTCGGGCCTTCGGAAACTGCTGTATTTCACATCGAACTATCTGCTCATATAAATGTATTTGCAAAATTTGTACCACTTCATGACCTGCGACATTCTTGTGGTAGTCCCTACACTGGTACATTTTTTGACAGTTTGCAAGATTTTTTTAGGTAAAATTAAGAATTATTTTTACTGAGCAGTGTTAGAATTATCGACGACAGAACAATGGAATTAATATAATATGAAACATAAATATAACAACATTTAATCATATTTTGCGTACATCACTTTTCGACGCATCAGTAGACTAATCGACAATTGGAAGGTAGTAATAAAATACTTTAAATTTTTTTCCGTATTTTATACAGTCATCCAAAAAGTATAATTTATTGTCCTGTAAATTCGGTATTTTTAAACAGGATATAGGATTAAAATATATTTTGTAGAATTGATTCAAAGCTGAATAGTTCACACATATGTTACAAATGGCACCGTCTACTGATGCCTATAACATGTTCCAATTTTTTTTCTTAAAAATAATAAACAAATGTGTGAATGTAAGACGACTGTTGTTATTTAAACGTGTACAAGTGGCGCTGTCAGACATCGGTAGCTGGTCCTCTGTAAAGAGCTGTGTTCTAGTGTTGCGGACCTGTGCTCTGGTTTACCGCTGAGCTGAGCTGAGCGTGAGTCAGAGCGTTGTGGAAATAAACACCGCGGTGTGGGAGGTTATAAATTTATTTGCGTTCCTCCGTCATCGCCGCTGACACCCCCGAGTTAGTAACCAACCAAAGGCCAGTTGGCATACAGCACTAGCCTACGTCACACACAGAGAATAGACGTGCTGGTCCTCGCTACATCATTACTATTTCTCGGGCAACCGCTGAAAATTGGCGCTACTCACTTTTTAGGCTAGTTTTCCTAATATGACATTACGGTGCTAATATTTGCCAAACATAACTTAATTTTCAATCTTACTCAATATGTATTCTTAATATGATTTTATGTACGAATTTAACTAAGAATATTTAACATTTATTTCGTAGCCCCGGAAATTTTTGTTATAGTTGTAACTGTATGCCACGGAATGGCCATTTAATTATAGGCAAATGAATTACTGTGGAGGAAAAAAAATAATAAACAAGAAAATACATGCTGGTGAATAATGAAACGTGTGTACAATACACGCATTGCAAAAAAATTTACTTAGATGAAACAAAATTAGCACGGATTAACAAAAAATCTAGTTGTATGGTGCTAGTAAAGTGTATTCGTCGTGAAGCCGTATTACTTTACTGTTCGTATCGTAGAGATCAAAATTACATTATTTAAATTCGCGAAACTAAAATATTTACGTTACTATAAATGCTTAACGACAAAAAATATCGAGCATAGTTTTAGGAACTTCGAGACAGAAGATTGAACATTAGCAAGTGCAACCAAATTTAGCGCTAAACATTTACCCTCGTAGCTCCATACTTATGTACTTGTATATGAAGTTTACGGTTAAATTGCGTAGCAGACCCTTTGACGCTGAAAAACTTTACACGTAATAATTTTCAAAAGCCCACTGCTTATCTCTACTCCGGTAGCCTTTTGTCTTTGTTCTTGCCCGCCAGTTGACGTGTAGAGTCACCCGTTACTTTGTGCATAGGCCAGTCAGTGGATGGTAGCTGTCATCGACTCTTGAAAAGATGTAGAGAGAACAATTTCCCAAAGGCATCATCCATCACGAAGAGTGTTTGTTTCGGTTGGTCGATGAATTCAGGTTGACTGGGTTCTTTACTTTGATGTTGTTCGCCGTGACTTGAGCACTTCTTGTGAGATCATAATTGTAAGTCAGTGTGGTAACTTGTTCAATTCGCCAAGCTCCTGACTTTGTGAGTTTCATCTTGAACTGCTCAGCGTCCATGATGGCTGCTGGAGTAGTGTAGGTTTTGTCACGTGACCAGGTTTTGTCGATGATCGCCAGGTTGCGAGAAACGCCTGTAATGCTGTTGATTATAGCCATGTTTGCATGTTTATACTGTTCTTGCGATAGTTCTGATTTCTTTAAGCTTAAACGAGAGCAGGTGTCACAAATGTTTGTTGGTTTTGTACAAAATATTTTTGTCGTGGTAGACAATATTCAAGGCTGTAATTTCTACGGTTTCCACTAATAATTCAACTAACAAAAATTTTGTTAAATACGTAATTAGCTAAAACTGTAGTATTTACCGTCTTGAAAATTAGCCAACATTGTCAAACTATTGACTTTTTGATATTTGCTCTCATTTCATTAAAATAAATAACTACCACGAAAACAGCAGAAATAGGGAAGCATGCCTTCTGGTAGCTGGAATAAAAAAACAACATATTTTCTATTTGTAAAAAATGGCCACTACATTGTATGTCCGTAACCGAATTTTTACTCGTTATTATATTTATATTACGAAATATTGTCGTTTACTAGATTTTTTTATTCTGTATTTAGAACAGAGCGCTTCCAGTTTCAATTCATTTTGATTCTGGTTACGTCTACTATTTAAATTCTTTCGTGCCAAACAGCAACGAGTAAGGTAGCGAGAAGACGATCGAGAAGCTGCTGTTGTAAATTCTTTGACACATATCAAATTTATCCTCGTTACTCTGTGTGCCTGAAACTGAATTTTTGTCCTACATAGTCAACCCACGTGATTTACTGTAAAGGCATTTTGAGTAGTTGACGAGTTGACCGTACAATCAGAGGAGGCTGACGCGAAGTTGACGACGAGAGACTTTGGCTCGTCTCGACTCTCGGCTGGTATCGACCCACGTACCGTCTCTCGCGCATTCCTAGTAGCTGGACCACCTCTCACCCTCGCCCTTAACTCACCGACCTATGACAGCATTTCCCCCTTGCATTCCGAGTGCCGTGTTTTTTTTAACTATGCATCGCTCCCTTGCCGGTTCAAAGTTCCTGGGACACGGAACAAAGCTGCTCGCCCGACTGAAAGAATCTCTTCTCTCGCGAATGTCACGTTGGTATCGATGTAGCGTGGCGTCCCTCAAATTCATACAGTTATCGGTAAATAATAAAGAATGCATTACCGTGATGCCTAGTTTTACAAATTTTTTAAACATGCGATGAAAATTCAGCGAGGCAAATTACTACCTCGTATAGAATTTTACAAACCCACATGCTGTTTCGGTGCAAATTGACTGAAAGAAAATTGTGTAGTAAAATGTTGCCAGATAAATTATTTGGTCATAAATATAAAATTATTTTTCTTGACCAAATTGTTAGCTGTTAACAGCGAAATTGTTTTATGGGAAGCTCAAAAATATTTGTCCAGGATTATTGGCTACTAAGTAAATATTTGTAGCTACCGCACAATATATATTTTTCCGTGAAAGAGCATTTTGCATAATGTCATGTAATAACGAATTTTAAAGGGGTAGGCGGTCCAAGAGTGTCTCCTTCCACGTAGGCGACCAGATTTCGAACCCCAATGATACCGGGCCCGGATTTTTCACATGTGGGAAACGTGACGGACGTTGCCACTTGCCCGCGGGTTTTCACGGGCAACTCCCGTCTCTCCCGCTTTCTCATTGGCCCGACCTTCATCCTGGCCTTCCTCCATCCACATTGTGGCCCTGTCAGGTGGTGGGAACACGGATTGGTAAGAGACCTGAAAAATTCACGTTTTCTTTTGGCACCAAACTAAAATTCCAGCAAGTGCAAGTTCGTGCCACTTTCGTAATTGGCCCGTGATCTATTTGACACTTGCTGGAAGTCGCTTAACCAATAGTACAGAAGAAGGCCCATATCACTGCGTTATCGAGCAGCCAGTGAGCAGATAATGTCTGCATGAATACACATATGTTCTTGGAGGTTAACCTTACAGGTCAGTGAACCCGCAAATTTTTCCTGTCTCTACGTATAGGTGTTCATTTTACTACGTAAGTAGAAACTGGAGATGTATGTAAAAACTTCTCATGCGTGGTAACAATTCTGTATGGGCGTTACTAGGAACGCACCTAAATTATCAAGACTTCGGAATTCGTAACCCTTTGAATATCTTGATACTTTGGCTCTGGGCGGATGAAGAAAGATGTCAAAATCCGGTGTAAAAGTGTCAGTATATCTTTTATAGGCTTGCATGGCATGGAAGTTAAAGATAAAGAGGGCCGCGGTAGGCGCAGTAGCTACAGCACTCGCCTTCTACCAAGGCGATCCGGGTTCTATCCTCGACGGGTTGTCCCCCGTATTTTCGCACGTGAGAATGATGCCGCTGGTCGGGGGGCTTTCTCAAGGATCTCTAATTTCCCTGCCCTTTCAGTCCGGAGCTGCTCCATACTCGCATTATGTTAACACTCACCTGCGTAAAATACCTAGATGTTTAGTACTGACCACAGTCTCTTCACTTCTCCATTTCAATAAAAATATCTGCTTAATTCAGCGAAAAAGGGTAAAAATATGGCTGCACTTTCTCGGTGCGTTTTTAAGAGTTAGCAGCCTGCAGTTCAAGGACGCACTCCCGCCTCGCGACGGACAGAAATAACCCCGTTGACGCAATTTCCGGGAGTCTCCGCTGGAGTATTTAAGTCCGTGCGTAGGGGTGGCAGACATAGGGATCAGCCTTGCGGTACACACATGTGTGGAATGACTCCAGAAATAACTGCAGCGTTCATGCGATGAATACGGAACTCTGCTTGGTTGTTTGACGCTACTTTCTGACAGCAAGATATATGTAAAAAACAACTTTCATTGACGAATTTTGTGACTTTAAATGTTTAGTCACGTGGAAGTTTTAGAAACTTTGAGGCGAGTTTATATAGTTATCCGTAACGCAGGCTGTCAGATAGATGTTCATTAATCATGGGAAAAAGTTTGTACTTTGGAACGAGAAGGTAATTTTTAATAGACCCAATTTTTTTTGTCAGGTGTGTATTAACTATACTGGGCACTAATAATTTGGCCACGTAATCGTCCATTATTCTTTTTTTTTTTTTTTCAAAGTGAGTTATATATAAATCAGTGCTATAAACATGCAAAGGCAACTGCTTGTTTCTCAAAGCTAACGTCACAAAAAGGAGCCGTAGAAAGCTGTTTTTAGTAATTATTTGGCCTGAGAATCATATTTCTATTGCGTTCAATTTCGGACACCAGAATTTCATATATTTCATTTCAGCCATGATAGGAATACGCTGAATTCGTTTTTCCGGTATTTGTTCATAAAGTCGGAAAATCTATTTAGAAGACCGCTATATTTTAACTGTCGTGTGTGACGCTAGTTTGTGTGGCCGGTCCTCGTAATATGTGTGTATCAACATGCATTTTACGTACATTTTGATACCAGTGTAAGCATAGATACAGTGTTCATGTTGCTCGCGTATTCCTACAGAGTGACTCATGAGGTCCGCGCCAAACTTCGTGGCGATGATCCTGTCCTACAGTGTAGGGAATGAATTATGCCAACAAGGCTGTTGTGTTAATTTAACAGACTGTGCTTGCCATTGTAATTGTATGATAAATGTTACTTAATTCACTTTTCAATACACTTTGCTTCTTGGTTTATTTTTTTCTAATATGAATAGTTGTTTTAAAATGTCCCTAAATAGCTTCATGAGATTAGATAAGTAGGTTGCGAAAGATGCAATTTTTTTTCAGGTTGTGCGTGATCACTGCGTATGTCGGATCCACTTAATAGCATTTAGTCGATTTTTAAAAAATATTTTATTATATTTTGTGAATGTTTTGATTTAAAAATACCCCGAATATGTTTCCGTAGTATTATGAGCTCATGGAACATATATCTTGCATGTGTTAACAAAAGTCATTATACGTAGAAAAAAAATGTGCTGTTACTTTTTCAATAAGAGGTTCATGTCTTCGAAGAAATATTAATTTATTAACATTTTACGATATAACGTATTACAATCAAGTATTAACTTACTGTAAACCTAATTTTTTAACATAGTTATGTTAGAATAACTTTAACTATGCACACGATTTATTACGTTGAAAATTGTTATACGGAGTACGGACGCACGTAAAATTGTGTTATTCTTATTATATATCAAGTAAGGTTATTCACGTTATTAAAGTCGGGTAATTTTTTGTTACGTAAACATATACTTGTTTTATTTATTTTAAAGTTAATTTATTATGTTTTATAAAATAAAATTGAAACAACGTGCAGCATTGAGAAAGAAATATCACATCTGTGTCATAAATTCGAGCTGTGCCAACGGTGTTGAAAAATGATTTCTGCACCAGTGGCTATAGTGAAGTGCTTGATTTAGAGTTAATGCTCGAAGACAAGGGGAAGGGAGGGGGTACAAGCGTGTTAGAAAGAATCCCGTCGCTTGTATTGTAGCAAGTTTCCACCCCGCCTGTTCCTGCCACATGGGCGGAATACGGGCAGCGCAGACACCATTTTTATGGGCGGAAGAGAGCAATCTCAGAGTTACGCACGATTTAGCGTCGCGGGCGTTGGGAATGGCCGACATGCGCCCGCAGTCAGTCGCCAAAAATTCATCCAGCGGGAGTCTAGATCCCCTGGGGGGGGGGGGGGGTAAAGCGCCAACAATTCTTCTGGTGGCGCCCGCCTGCTCCCAGCCTTCGCCGGCCTTCATTCCTTGTCACGCCCACTTGCTGCGATAACTTTAATTAAATATTAACTTGTTTCATTACGATAACTGAATCTTTGACTTGTCAAGTCGAGAGGTCCCAAGTCGCTGCTGGCTCCTGTCCAGGGCAGGAAGGAAAATGTTAGGTAATTAGTTGCCGCTGTAATGCTACTAGCTCGCTTATATACTATCCTTATCTCATCAGGCATGACTTAAGTCACCCAGTTAGTAGCTAGAGATAAATTTAATTCGTTAATTTGATTCCATGCTGGTCGGAAAAGTTCCCGGTTTTCTCCGGCACCAGAAGTTATCGTACAAGTTGACTTGTTTCAGTCTCTTGAGCTTGCACTGCTATGAGATTGAAAACACAAGAGGAATAAATTTAATTTTTTGTATTTTTTCACCTTATCTTACGTGTGTGTATTTAAGTGGTCCTGGACGTTTATTTTGGATTTTTGAAACCAGGTTTATTGAAAAGTTAAAACCTATAAACACTTTTGATACATAAATATAAGTTTGGCTGCCAGCAGTGAACATTAAGAACAATTAATAATAAAATATACGTAAAAATAAATATGCTGAATATCTAAGCATGATTAGTGTAAAAAATTACTTTTTAAAATACATCACGTTATAGAATAGTCTCAGCAACCTGAGAATTCGGAATGATATTTGAACGGTACACGGAACTGAATTGTTAAAGTTATATTTTACATAACATTTTAAGAATTACCAACGAAAATAAAGTAATAACCCATGTTTTTTTCGATAACTTCTTAAGTGTATCGCTATCATAAGATACATCGTTTTTTATTGTAAATTTTAATTTGATATTCAACTGTATAAAATGACACCTTATTTAACTAAATGTCTTCATGTATTCTCTTAAACGACAATAATTTATACTAACGTAATTAAGTGACAACGAATGCTTAAGTTCTCGTTTAACTTGCTATACAGCAGGCTGTCATGTAGGCGCACTACCTCAGAGAAGCTCAGCTCTGGTGTTTGTCGCTAAGCCAAAGATAAACTCTTTCGGTTATAGTCGTTATATTCCATAATACGTTACAAGGGAAAAGTGTTTATGGGCATTACAGTACGGCTGTTGGAAACAGTGTGACATTAGCATATCTGTGTGGCTTCAACTTGAATTTATGAATTTTTTAGTAGAGTATCGCCGAACAACATGGTTATTCGTTGCTTTGCGCAAGTATTAGCAACTGCGCAACTGAACAAAACACAGCTTAATTTCAGCATAGTGAAGTCATAACAAGAGCTGTGTTAATATTGAAAAAGTTTCAGAGTTTTAAATATTATGTTTTTTAGTTTCCTATAGTTAATTTTTAAAAAATTAATTAAATGAAGTCCGATATAGGACTTTCTGAACAGCGGAATATCTAGTGGAATGTCTTTGTAAGTGCAATACAAGCCGAAAATTATTCCTGTCGTATTTCCAGAATTTATAATTAAAAATAATAGTAATAATAATAAATTGTCTTGTTGCTGATATGGTATTTAATTCACTCGGAAACGTTATCTGTTTATCAAAATCATTATATTCGTATGGTCGTTTTAACTAAAACTGATAACCAAGAAGTTTCTTGTACGCTAGTTCATAAATGGTTTTAATTATAAAATTACAAGGTATAGTGGAAACTTTTTTTGTTAACATTACTTAAACATATTTTCGAAATAGAAGTGAAGAGTAATTACTATTTTTAATTGAATTCATTGGAAAAACACTCAGACTGTGAACAGGAATCGTTCTACGAACACACAAGGGCCTTGTTTGAGTAGACTCTGTGAAATATGATGCAAATTGTTTAACCCACTCAGTAAATTATTATATTGTCTGTATTGTACATACAATTTTCTTTAACTGAAAACTTAAATTTGTCTTCAATGTGTTAAAATTAAATCGTAGTAGTTTCTTACGCTTCGGAAATAGCCCTTTAAATACTTTTCTTTAAATATGAATTATGCTTTACTTGGAATTTTAAAACTGAATCTACTTGCAGTGTATCGGAATTCTGAGCGATAATTTTCGAGATAGTAGTTATCTACAAAAGTTAATACATACGTGTATATAATGAGCGTTATGTCAATAACCATTTTTTTAGAATAATTAATACGTTGTACTAGCCTTTGCTAAAACCAGCTTAAAAGCCTACATATTTCCTGATATTATAATTCAGTTGCTTTAATTTATTTCTCACAGTATGAATTGCAATTACTTGTTTTAGACGCGGAAAGTGTCTGTAATCACTTTTTTTGTAATAATACTTTCAAAACTTTTATGATCGTATTCAGTGTTTAAAGGTTGATAAAAATAATACTTAATTTAAATTGTTCCGGCTTTTCTGACACAATTGCATTAGTAAATAGTGTTTTTGAGAGTAAGCTACAAAGATTGCGAGAATATTCCTTGTAAAAGCTAGGTTGTGTTGCATACATATAGTTTTTGTTTGTAACAAAACTTATGGGAGAAACTTGCTATTGACATTTGTGATTGAAAATAAGTCTTTTAAATAAACGAAATCAAGGAGAGACAAATAATGAATTTTCATGGGCGGTAAGTAAGATCTGGAATCTGTGAAATTGTTTCAAATATATTTTAGCTTTAGCAGATAATGAGATTCCTAAAAAAAATAGGGTGATACCTATGTATTAGGCTTCTTATTTTTTGAGTCTTTTTTTCTTTAAATCAGTTTTCTTGAGTGTTGCCACAAGAAACCTCTTCGTTCATTTGTGCATCGTGCTAAAAACCGTGTCCTTTAATAAGAAAAAAAGCAATGAGAAATTTTCTATGTAAAAGAAATTTGTTACTAAAAGACACTCGTGCTTATTATTTCTTACATTTAGTTGTTCTAACAAATGTTGCTTCGAACGTAAAAGTTCAATCGCGTATTTCTCTTTTTAAGAATTTCGCAAGCCAAAACTCATTGCATATATACAAGGAATCATATATCGCAAGTTTGTAACGTACTTTCGGAACACGCTGTATACGCCAGAGAATTGCTACCAAGCAGAACACTTAAGTTTAGATAGCTAAAAGCTTTATTTTCTTAACAATGAAATGGATGTGAACAACAAAAGACGTTAGAGAACTGACCTTTTCAGTATCGCGCTCAAAGGAGAGCAGTGTAGCAAGTGTACTGTTACCTTACAAAAGGCGAAGGTTTTCGCTCACGTCTGAGGTGGAGGTAAGGTAGATACCGATAGGCCGACCAGATGTTGGTGGGAGATTAGGATTGATTGGTGGGGATTAGACGAGATGGAGGTCTGTGTGGGCGGGGGAACCTGGAAATGGAGCTCTGCGGAGCGGAAGAAGACCAGAGGAGATGAGAGATAGCGGGAGAGATGGTCAGGCTGGTGGGAAATGGCAACTGGAGTTTGGTCTTCAACTGCACAATGGAAAGAGATAAAGAAAACACGAGCCGAATAAAAATTAAGTAGCTTTACTTATAGCTGAGAAAACGGCGCAACGGTGGCGTATCTCATCTTTTGTTCAGCAACTATTTTACTAAACTTAATACTTTATTAAGTATACAATACCACAATATACATAAAACGCAACCATATGTGTAATGACTTGCAGTACAAATATGTGTTTTATTTCTTATACATATCGATTTAACATGTTCGCACATTAGCAGAATATTTTGTCCGCTAGAGGCGTTTTGCTCTTTCCCTTTTAATGAACCACAGTAAATACAATTAAACCATAGTTAGAGCTAAAGGTTGTGTTTAAAAAGGTAAAACTAGTAGCTAACATATCTTCGAAGACTTTATTTCGAGCGTTTTCACTAACGCTTCTTACGCTTGTTTCAGAATTGTTCTTTGAGTGGTTACAATTGCACAGTTGTTAATTTAAATAAAATTAATTAATGTCAAGCATAGCAATGTTTATGTATGTCACAGAATCGGTAATTGTACATACTCTGTTAAGTCTACAGCCATGAATATTGTCAGCTTTTTCCAATTAAGAACGTATTCAAAATTAACAACAATATTTAATGGAAAATTTTCCGATTTATTGTTTACACTCGCTACAATAATTTCCACGACTTCACTTTCCTGTTTGTGGTGTAATGGAGCAGCTAGAAACGAAATTTGCTTCTATGCAAGTAGAGTATCCCACAGTCTAGCTTCTAGCGCCTTGTTTTCTATATGGCCACGTGCTTAATTTTCTTCAAAACCCTGGATGCATTTTCTGAACAAATAGAGATTGATGTGTAACTTGTTGCCGGTGACATTTTAAAGGTTTATGCTGTAACTTGTATTACTTTCTCTTGCTGCTAAAACGTGGATATTGAGATGCTGAGAAATTGTTACCAATTAATAAACGTTATTGTAGTGGTGTTGCCAAAATAGATAATAAATAAAAATGATCGAAGTTCGGTTCACTACCGTAACCTAGTTAACGTAAAAAAAATTGATTCGCATGTTACTTATACATATCCTAGCAAATGTGTTATGGTTTGCAATTCTACGACCGGTACGTTCAGGAAGTCTTCCACTTACTTTATTGAACTTATGTTCGATAGTTCACTGTCACTGGTTGTCAATAAACGGTCATGTACTTAAATGTCTTCAAATATCCCGATAAATAATGCCAGAATTCTGCGTCTAAATGTGACAACTTTTACGGTGTCATCAGAAAATGTTTTGCACAAGATAGATTTAACTAACGTTTGTGCATTTCGGCAACTCTCCCGCTTAATTGCATCGTTTTCTTGTAAAGAGTTTTGTCAATTGACAGGGCGAACCTTCAGGAATTAGCCTGAACACCACCATCCCCTCTCATTCTAACCCTTACAAGTCTCGTAAGAACTATGACCAACCAGTCAATGACGTATGGATGTCGACTAGTCTGTTTTTCAATACATCAGTTATGAGAAATTGTTTCTCAAAATTCGGGTGTCTTAAATGCCGAGGGTATGCTTGTCCTCCCTTACAAACTGCTGTCACGTTATCGTTAATTTTAGTGGGGTAATTTTAATTTCATCTATTTACATACCGTTTCAAGTAAATTGTTTTGAATGTTGATATTAAGTTCCTAATATTTAAAAAATTCAGTTGCATAGTACTCGAGGTTTATTTATAATTATTTTTTCTGGATTGCAGCGTTCATTTCATTTACATAGATTGAAAATTAATTTATTACATGTTGAATTAAAAGCACTTCGAAACAGTTGTTGGTTTAACTTTAATACTGTACGTTTGAGTGAGTGAGAGATTTTGGTCAGCGCTTAACATAGAGGTCTTTAACGCTGGTGAGGAGTGACGTGACGTGAGGTGAGTATGGTGCAGCGCCGGAATGAAATGGCGGGGGAAACGGGATATCTCCGAGAAGGCCCGCCGACCAACGACATCGTCCGACACGATTCCCACATGCGAAAATCCGGGGACCGACCCCACCGGGAATCGAACCCAGATCGCCTTGGTGGGAGGCGAATGGTCTGACCGTTCAGCCACCGCAGCTCAACTGTACGTTTGAATAGAGAACAGAACAAGAAGATTGGCAACATGTACGCAGAAAAAAATTACCACACGTATTTTCAGCTGTCAGTTAGCTGACAACTTGATGAAATACGAATTCGCGTTGGCACGCAACTAGACTGATAGACGTGTTCCCAAATAAAAAAAAAAACTAAAGCATTTATGTAACGTTACTTACATTATTTCTCTTCCAACAACATGACATGATAAAAATTGCATTTTATATTTTCAGTTTTTAAAAAAATGCTTACATTGTATATTTGCATGAGGATGCAGTTTTCGAGCTCGTCTTGCTTTGTGTACGATCAGCACACGTTTGTATGTACGCGGCATTATGCTTTTTTATGTTACGAGGATGCAGTATCCGTTTAATAACTTATTCTGTGTTTTCATATGCATTTTATTGTTACAAAAAGTAAAGTTTAAAACTGCATAACGATTTTTTTGTTAGATTAACTGAATGTTTAAATTTTGTGATGATAGTTATGTAATTAATAGAACTAAATATTCTCATATATATATACTGATTTGTAGAAGTATTCTTATTGCGTGTAAACTATATTTTTATATAAATAGAAACATATTATAACCTTTTTAAAAAAATTCATAATTATATTTTGAACGTAAAGACAAGAGAAAGTAAAGCTAAATAAATCTTCCTACTTGTACTGTGAGTTCTATAAAGGAACTCTTGTTGGTCTATAGGCACTTAATTGTGTAACAAAATAGCGCAGGAAATATGGTGTTAAAAATGACAATCGGTGCAACTGGAAAGAATCGTAGTAAGTGACAACACTTCACGCCTAAATAGCTTACTATATAACTTCGTTTTCGTGTCCCGCAATAGCAAATTTTAGTCGAAGATAGCGCAAAGCCAACATCATAACACATAAGACGTTATTCTTTATACAAAAATGTTGGAAATTGTCACGTAAGGGGCTGCGGTAGTCGATGGGTTACGTCTCTCGCCTTACGCCCAGGCGATCCAGTTTCGATCCCCGGCGGGTTCGGTCACTGGCATTCCGCATATGAGAAACGCGGCGGACGTTGCTGTTGGCCGGTGGGATTTTCCCTCTCATTCCGTTGCTGCTACCCACTCATCTCACTATCGCCTCATTCCTCGGGCCGGAGGGCGACAGGCGAGTCTCGCTAGTCGAGCAGCCGGACCAACATTCACCCCGGTCTTCTCTCGTATACAATATGACCCTACCCAAGGGCGGGAACACGTACTGGATTTTAATTTTCATTGTAATGTAAAATGACTGTCTGAGGAATTTTAAACAGTAGTAATTAGATACTTTTGTATAAACCTAAAATTATAACTTTTTTGTTTTGTTACAGTCAAGTATAATATACTTACGTCAAGTATAATATACTTACTTCAAGTATAATATACTTACGTCAAGTATAATATACTTACTTCAAGTATAATATACTTACGTCAAGTATAATATACTTACGTCAAGTATAATATACTTACGTCAAGTATAATATACTTACGTCAAGTATAATATACTTACGTCAAGTATAATATACTTACGTCAAGTATAATATACTTACATCAAGTATAATATACTTACGTCAAGTATAACATACTTACGTTAAGGATAACAATACTTTTTGTTTCTAAAGACTAGTATAAACATCTCTAATCATTAATTTTAAATGCCACTTTTCTTCGATTATTTCTTTCGCACATACTTCGGCGAGTATAAGTTCGTAACTGAATGAACACTTTTAGTGTGCACGTATTACTCAGCACTGAATGTATTACGGCATGTAAAAAATAAGTAAATTGACAAAAAATTGTAATGCGAGTCCTATACTGCAAACAGTCACATTAATTACTAGGTTACTTTTTATTTGTATACCATAACCGAACGTGGTAGAGCAGTGGTAAAACATTTTCGGGAGGATCCGGTTTCTATCACTGGCTCCTTGTTTCGGTTTTATGAAATCTTTCCGGCCAATTCTGGGATGGTTTCTTAGGCTCTGGTCGACTTTCCTCCTCCCTTTTCCATTTCCCCTTTGTACCGCTATCTAAACCATGTGCTGTTAGAAGACACGTACATCCATATAAATAAATGTTCTGTTATAATATTTTTAGACAAACTGCATTTTAACACGTCCTTAAATATTTCTAGTTAGTTAAAGTTTCAAAACAGAAAATAAAGTAAACTAACTCCACAGTCTGAGTATTACACGTGCCACGGAAACCATTTTTTTTTGGATGAAAACAGACATAAGAAGATAAAAATAAACCCAGCTGCATCCTTACAGTCCAGTGCCTCCCGACTTACAAATTAATAAACTATGGAAAATTAAATTTTCTCTGGGAACACGTACATAATGGAAATATCCCCATTGCAACTTGCCGACAAAGGTAAAATCAAGTATCTACGGACTATGTGTTGATTTTTTTTCCCAGAAAATTTCATACTTACAGAAATGTGAAACAAAATCATACAGTCGCGCAGTAAAATTTGACATTATTGTAGTGTTTTTAACTAAATAAGAATGCATAATAATACTGAGGATAAAGCACGAATTGCTTCAAAATCTGATTCTCTCGTTCATAACACTTCTTTCCGTGAAATTTGTATAGTGAGACATCAGAAGTGGGCTGAGCCTTTACCGAAATACAAAATTTCTTAAATTATCCAGAGTTATGTCTTTCGTTATGGTGACATGTACGCAAGGATGTTTATCGAATGACTCCAGTTATCTCAGTTACCTACTAAACGAGGTTGTTTGGTTTGTAAACACCTCTACTCATGTTGGGAGCATGTAAATTCGAATCCCTGTCCAGCAATCCTGTTTTCGTGTTTCCGAGGTTTTCGGAAGTCGCTCTAAGCGAAAAATGTAATTGTAACTAACCACAGGCTCTGGCAAATTCTTTTCCCGTTGCCTGTCTGTGTCACTGGCTCCGTATCACTTGAGATCGCTGTCAATGATACGTTAATTCTTGTTGCTTACTCTGCCTACATAATTTCGATTTCAAACTATTTTCACGTGGTTTTCTTAATCCCAACCAGTGTAAGTCAGATTATGTCATCGAAAGTATCTCGAGATCTGAACGCTTTATCTGTGAAATTATTATCGGTACGTTATTTAAGTACATTTATATGAAAATTAATAAGTTTTAATTTTGAAAATTTATCATGAAAAATAACCCTTAAGCAAAATTTAGCACAGGTTTCTGATGCAAGTAATATTTGATTATTTTCGAGAAAATTTAAAAATTTAATTCAATGATTGTAGTTATATAATTCCTGTAAATTTTAAATATTTTTAACACTAATAAATTTTATAGGTTTATAAACTGAATAAAAATTTAATGAATGTATTGGATGGTCATAAACTACAACGAAGTCAGTATTACGGCGACTATGTCTCTGAATATTTTATATGGATATTCATTACCCCCAGTGACACAACACTTGCCGCACACAGCAAGAAGTGTATATATTAACCACAAAGACAGGTAAAAAAACGTTCGTAATTAGCGGTCGAGCAGTCCTTGCAGTAGAAAAGTGAAGGGGAACGCCGCATGACTTCTTCAGCACACAAAAGAGGGCTTAAAACTTCCCTACTCTGACTTCGCTAACCTATCAAAATACGTCGTTTGTGGATGTCTCTCGAAATGAAAGAAAAACTCTGCCGTCAGTTGATGAACAATGAAACGATAGCTGTGGTAGATGATGTGCAATATGAAAGGAAAACTCATTTTATGTGGTTGTGTCAATCCAGTAACAAAGAAAGATGATTAAAAATAACCACCATTGTTTCACTTCTGCAGAAATTAAGCCCCCCCCCCCCCTCAAACCCTCTCGTGTTATTGTCAAATGAGTTCGTTCTCAAAGGAGGCCACCGCTATTTAAGTACAAGTTACATCTGAAAAGTAAAGTACCCTTTGTAGGAAACTTATTTAAAGTGTTGAATTATGGAGTCCCAATTTCTGTGACATTTCGCTATTTTATTTTCACAATTACAGTGATGAAGTTCTTCATTTTTATAGAAGGCATGCGTAACACAAAACAAACCACAAATAAGTGTCACATAAGCGACGACGGTTTTTTAATAGGGAATACGGGAAATAATAAAGAATCGAATATACAGTATTATACATACGTTTTGCAAAATATGTTTCGTTCGTTCTACTACGTAATGTCGTTTTCTACTGGTTGCTTAAGTGATTGTATTTTATTGGTTTCCGTATGTTTTGCTTATCCTCTGTCTCGAAATGTTTCCCTTTTTTTTATTTGTGTTATTGATAATGTTTTAAAACTGACACGCTTATCCGTGCCGTTTATTATCTCGTTTCTGGGCGTTACTTTGGTAACTAATATCCATAGCATGTGGCCCTATAAACTTTTATTTTTATTATGTTGTCTTTTATTGCTTTTTGGTTGTACTGCCTGTTTTCTCTCTCTGCCTACTTTTATATCCTACTTTTATATCCTACTTTCCGAAGTAAAAGTTGGTTTTTTAAATCACTCTGCCGTCTATAAGTATCTACACGGGCATTCAAATGGCAAAAATGCATATTTAACACGCTGAGCACAAAGTATACAATTTCAAATAATTGTAAAAACTAAACGGTACAATATACTGGCTTTAAACTTCATACTGTTCATATTTGTCCGATAAAGAATTAGTTTTGAAGACATTATGTGTGACAACACTTATTAAAAATTTTTGTGTATAGTCTTCCATGCGGACATGTCAAAAAAGTTACAGGAACATACAAATTACAAAAACCAAGACTTATTCAAGTTAAATAGGCAATGTCACATACGTCAGTACCTTTTCAAAAATTTTCAGACGGTGATAGTAAAAACTGTTATTTATCGGCTTGTCTGATTGGAAATTTAAGTTCATGAGATCGACATGTCATTCTGTAAAAAAAAAATGTACGCGTGCATTTTCCCGTGCTACAACTTAGAACACATAGGTAGAATTTTTTCAAACTTGTACTTACAAACGTTACGTATTTTCCTATCGCGTTATGCTTATTTTCTAAGATAGCGATCGGGATTAACTTCAGATCAATGTTATATACGAGGGCCGTGGGAACGGGAGATCCTTATGAAAACCAGCCGACCAAGGGCATCATCTGGCCCAATTTCCAAGTGAAAAAATCTGGGTCGTCCCCGTCGGGAGTCAGTAGTACTTTGTTAGATAAGCGATTTGGTAAGATAGCACATTGTTCATGAAAATGTTCTTGTCATATTTTGAGAACGACGTAACCGATTTTAACGAAATTTCGTTTTTTTTTTATCATCATAAAAGCTTCGATTTCCATGCGTGTGGTTATTGGCCAACCATTTGGAAGATAGAATGAATGTGAATACATACACGTTTCAAATCATATTTCGGGTGCTAAAAGAATAATTATCTGTTATATTTTGATAGTTACTATTGAACATCCCATTTTAACATATTTAATTGTTAAACTTGTGTCATTATACAATATAGTATGACATGAGCTAATTTTGTATGTTATTTCGATAACTTTCAGACATAATTTAATCAAATTTAATACTGTACAGTTCACCACTTAAGTTTTAATTTTATGACGCTTTATTTTACATAGTTCTTAGTTATTTCGAAGAAAGCAGTGCTTGAGTAAATGTGTGTGTAAATTTTTCTGTTATAATTGACATGTTTACCTAATATTGTAGGCTTGTTTGTCATTTTGTCACACGTAATTAATTTAATTAGAGTTTTTTTCAAGTCCGAAATTTTAGAAGCTAACAAAATAACGAATAAATTGACATAAATGTTGAATTTCTAAAACTTTTTAACCATTTGTGATGAAGGTGAATATTCAATTGAAATGTTAAATATATATTTACCCCTCGTTTGAAATGACTTAAAAAAACATTTTGTTGCCCACTAGGTAAATTTTCACTAACAGTGAAGAAAGTATAGTTACTAGCTCTGCTGAAAACTACTTGTTATTTTTTAATATTTCTTATTGGTATTGAATTTGATTATTTTCGGATTCGTACGTTGAAAGCACTTGGATTTTCTTCATTTTAATTTCAAATGTGTACATCGTGCATGCCTGACGATGTCGCCGGTCGGTTGGTTTTCTCGGTTCACGTGTCCCCAGCCCCATCATTTCAGCGCTGCTCCATACTCACATGTCATCACCCGCCAGCGCTTAAGTCTCAGTTGTTAAGTGCTGACCAATTATGTTCACTTACTCATCCTTCATTAATGATATCGTACATATAATTTGAACATATATTTCTGAAATGCTATATTTCACTGACTCCTAGTTACAGTTTTACTTATATTTGGCGCTGGACTATATCCAATTAAACTCGCGTTTGTTTTGCCTGTTCTACGGGTATTTCATTGTAATTACTTTTGATTTTTATGTTATACGGTTTTGTTTGATGACGAAATGTTTTAACAGCAAGTGAAATACAAACTAATTTAGCAGAATTTAAAGTATTTATGGGCTTCAGCAAAACAATGATATTATTTTTTACAGTTCGCTTATGAACGACAGTGAAGAGGCAAAAGCAAAAATTTACACATTGTTGCGATTTATGAGTAAGAAGCATTTATTTTAATACGATTTGTTACACGTGACTATGGCCCAAAATTACTGTATTGGGCTTTGATATTCCTTTAGGTTTTCGTCAGCATTTCAACCGTTGTTAATATTTGTATATTGGTTAGCATTTAGACACAATTATTCCTCCCCTCCCCCGGTTCCGACTGTTTTTAGAACTGCAACACTTTAAGAACGCAGGTTAAATCTCCGGCTCCGGCCATCCTGATTTTGGGTTTGTATTAATTCCGGATGTCGCTCCATCATGTGAAAGCTAGGATGGTTATTTAGTAAGCCCGTGGGTGATTCCTCTTCAACTTTCGGTCCTTGTGCCGAATCGTATCTCATCGTATCTAATGACCTCGCTGTTGTCGAGAAATTAAATATGATAAAGAAAGTCTTAGTACGTATGGTACCACCAAAAGCCCAAAGTATTACCGGCAATGACTTCTTTGTTCAGCCTACTGTGGGGTACGGCCGCAACAGCCATGAGAATACGAATTACCTTGTAAACCCTGTTTGAAGCCGCTGCCTGTGATATTCTTCATTCTTCAGTAGGGACAGCATTTATTGGTTAGAAAGTGTTTTTTAGCAAATTGTTTAAATGCTTTGTGTGCTCTTGGATGAGTTTCACTCTGACTTATCTTAGGGTTCTACCCGCATATCACAGACGTGTGGTGTCTCAGGAAACCTATTATAATTGGCATAGTTAAATAAGCAACCCCTCTGCATGCAGACACGATGCTAATAACCACTATCAGAGCTGCACGTGTGTACGTAAAGGCGTTGAAACAAGTTGGAACACAAATCTTTGCCGATATCTGGGGGATAAAATCATTCGCACTCCTATAGAGTGAATTCCTACTTGAAACTATTAGTTTTTTTTTTATTTGAGGTAAAACATATTTTTAAAGAACGTGTTGTGAGGACATTCATATTTAATGTTATTTATTACATTTTTTGTACAAAATTTTTGCTTTAATGATGTTAATCCGAAGTGTGCAACATGTCTGCAGCTGTTAGAGACATAAAATTTACACTTAAGATACTATCCCAGATGTAAGACATCTAACTGAAAATAAGGAAATGAACTAATACCTGTTAAATTCTTATGCCACTTAAAACAATTTTACAGGTTTACCCAATGATAAGAAAATTGTTTACAAACTTTTAGCGGCGAATCACTTTTTTGCGAAAACCTTAAGTGTTTTTACACTTTATACATTCATCTCTACTTAAAATCTTCATTGATTAAATGCACACGCATTTGTGATTATTATTATTGGTATCAGTTTTTTTCTGAAGTCAGTAACCATGGAATTAACATCTTATGATAATTTTGTTATGTTTCTGAAATCGGAATCGGCGTCGCCCACGTCTGGTGTTCTAGCAAGCCAGGTAAATGAATGACGGGCGTTTGAAGTCCAGTTGGCTGTCGGTCAGCCCTGCTCAGCGGAAGTGGACAAAATAATGGACGAGGCGAATCAGCGAGCGAAACCACTCTAGGGGGCTATTAATAGAAACGATGGCGTTAACGTGGCCCTCGTGTTTTTACAGCGACATTGTTGACCAGCTAAATGTGTTGACACAAGGCAGTGTATCTCCGGGAGCCAGTGTGCTGACTGCGCATGCCCGAACCAAAGTAAGACTTAATTATTTCGCTTTCGCAAACAATTACCTCCCCTCCTGCCCGCCACCCTCCCGCCATCGCATGTTTTCCCTGCTGACAACGTGGCGTCCCGTAGCTGAGTGCCCATTAAGTGATATTTATTTATTTATTCTAACAGAGAATTTTCAGCCTTGTTTGCATGCCGGGCGCGTGATGGATGTCCGGTCGGCTGGGTCGCCGCAAGAGATGACAATTTTTTTTACCAGTGGACGAATTAACAGCGTATACAGGTGATTAATAATTGCGTCGGTCGGCGCAGGAGTCGCGTGCGACGAGAATGAAGGATGTAGTATAAAACACAACGCACAGTAGCTAGAGCTGGACGTTATTTCCTGAGCTTATCCGTGATAAGAGGCTCGCGTCAGTCACAAGTTTAGTTTGGTTTTGTTTTGAATTAAACATGATTCTCTACCTGAAACGACTTGCGATTGTTGCAACTTGGTCTGAAGATTAAACCTTGCAGCAGTACTGTCTGTATAGATGTCGCGTAATTGAAAGTGTGTCTGTTTCTCCTGTACGATACGTCAACGTTATCAAAACATTTTTTTATTATCATTATTTAAAGCAACAATGTAATTAAACTAAGTAGCGCAGAGAAATTGTTTTAGACCAAATTTAGCATATCGTATGTGACGATAAATGAACACTACTGTTTTCAAGAAATTCGCTGTTAAATGTTTTAAACAGCTAAAACACTTTGCATTAGAATGAGATGGCAGGATTTTTGTTAATTGCGTTTTTCTTTGCGTGCTGCAACAAAAGATTTTTAATTAACGCTGCTTTCAGGGCAAAGTGTGTTGTCCCGCGTGGGAATTATTTTCGTCGTATATATTTTTGTTCTCGAATCACTAAAAGGTGATTGCGTTTTATGTTAGATCAATTGCACATTTGTGAAGTGTTTATTATTTAGTATTTAAATTTTCATATTTAGTTCAGATCTGGCAAAAAAGGGTAATTTTTACATTTTATCATGAGAAGTCTATATTTGTTCAGCCAAATTAACATTGCGAACTTTAATCGGAACGTAGTTTCGTAGATATTTACAGTTGTTGGTTCATGGAAAATTGTTTCATTATATTTCATAAAACAACAAACGTAAATCTCCAAAATTTTGTAACGTGTAGCGTATTAGATCCAGCGGGTGCTAAAAATTATCCTTTTAGGCAAAATATATTAGTAAAATTAATATACCGTAAAATTTTGGACGTATTTTATAAAAAATAGTTGAATTTAATAGCAAGTATGTTCTGAAACAATCGCAAAGAGACATGTCAGTTTCCAATCGATGCCAAATTTAAGTTTGTCTATTATATTTAACGGCCATATTTTATTATTCATGTCACAGGGTGTGATATCAATCATTATAGAGAAAGCCAGTTTTAGTTAGCTTAATATTTAATTATTGTATATAATTGAAAACAAATTACCATCACGGAGGTACAGCCATCGAGCATAGTCTGAATTGCTATCATTACGAATTTGCATGAAGAATAAATTGTTATTACGAAAGGTAATGTACAGTCAGTAAACAATATCTGGTCATCCAAGTGAATTAATTTTAGTTAAGTCTACATATCTCGTTTGGTAACGCACACATATTAGACTCAACAATATTAAATGTGCCGTATAAAAAAGACGAATGGTATTCCTACAAGCATAAATAAATCGCACGTATGCTTAACATTATTTGGGCAAGTTGTCGGAATTGCAAAATTCAAGAAAAACATACGAAAGATGGTGAGATTTTCAGAATCCAGTTTTAAGCAAAGTACAGAGTAAAGCAGGAGCCGACATATTTCAAGTATATGTTCATGTGTCATAAAACCGTTACTCGCGATGCAACCCCTCTAACTCGTATTATCGAATACAAAAGAGCGATAAATTTGTTGGAGAGGTTCTCATTCCTGTAGCCAAATTGACGCCTTCAGCTACCTATGTAAAATGTTTTTTTTCGCATACGGAAGTAGCAATGATGAGTTGCAAGATTTAACCTACTTTTAAAGTCATTAATCATATCACAACCGGCATGAAGTGTTACTATATTTGACTAGACATGGTTTTCCACTACAGCTCTTTGGATTATGGAAAAGCACTCTTCATTCAGACATCAGACAACCTCTTTTTACAATTTCTTCTCCAGAACTGACATTTCGTAAATAGAAATAAAATTAATGTATAAGTTTATTGAGCCAGTATATGTGCACACTTCGTTGGTTGACATTTCGAGCACTGTTATTCCAGTGACAGATTATATTTAACAATTTTTTTTATTTGCTTCACTCTCATGACCGGAATTCGAACCAAACCCAGACACGTTTAAATATCTAAAGAGTTAAAACTATTGCACCATTTCGATCACGCGCGGGCGCACACACACACACACACTCACGCGCTGGAGAGACTTAGAATTATAGTTAATGAAAATCAGGTAAAATTTTTTCTCAGAAAATATTATCTCTAATCACATGTAAAAGTACTTGCAATTTGGCAAAATCAGCAATTCAAGTAAACGGTTAGTAAACAGTACAATATTTGTTACATAACTTTATTCTGAAAAGCATGTTTTATGTACAATCTCTTCAAAGTATTTGTGACTTAGCCCGCTATGAAACTCAACGCATTTCCCCAATCATGCATGCATGTGCTTGAGGTTGGTTTATTTAAATTATGTTAATTTTTTTTATATTTAGTTAATGAATAACATTAAGTGAATATAAGTTTAGACATGTAGTATTATTGAAAATAGCTACTAGAGCATTATTTAGTTGCTTTACTCCCTCATCTCTAGTTTGGCTAATGAAGTTCACAATTTAACATATGGTCTGATTTCCAACATATGTTCACTGTTCCTGTAAGTCTCTGAACCATACTCGCATATGAACATGTTTTAATATCACACCAAAAGTTCCCTTCACAGAAATGGAAACAGTAATATTAGCCTTTGGTTACATGATAAAAAAAAATATTTTTCACATAATTTATAAAAAAACATCTTAGTTTTCACGCCCTGTTTTCAGTAAATAGTGCGATTGAAATGCTAGACATGATTTTTTTTCACATTGAACATTAAGTAAATGTAATTCCTTAACAAATGTTTTCGCCAAGCACACGAACTTTGATGCAGCTTATCATGCGTGTTTTGTCAAACGCGGAACTGCTAAATGTACTTCCAGTACAACGCTCTTCCAGCAGTATTAAATGACGTTAGAAACACGTTTTTGTGGTCCTTAAATAACTGCTAATGACGGCTTTTTATAAGGACGACACTGTACACACATCACGACTCCCGCTAGCCTCTAGGAACACTCACAGAACTGGC
Source organism: Medauroidea extradentata (assembly GCA_003012365.1). NCBI lineage: Eukaryota > Metazoa > Arthropoda > Insecta > Phasmatodea > Phasmatidae > Medauroidea > Medauroidea extradentata. Next base: position 112,418 of record PNEQ01030981.1, read on the forward strand.
GTGCAGTCTTTTCGCCGACAACTCGCCTCTTAGATAATCCTTGTGACCTAATCGCTTTGTGTCATAATATTCGTGATAAAATACGTGTTGTACACACCAATACTGTTTAGTATTCTAAATAAATATTATTTTGTCTAAAAGAACCGCATAACTTTAATTTTTGTGTTATTGAGCTTTGATAAAATAAGCTTTAAATATTTGCGGAGTTTCCAAAAGTAATTTACAAACGTGTAAAATTCTTAAAATACTGTTTCTTAGCAGCTATTTCTCACGTAGGTTGAGTAGTTTATTCGTAAACTAGTATCGGACATAGCTGTGCACATCGCTCGACTGCTTGGGCTGTCGGTACCCTTAAGGGCGTTCAAGTAGGAAAAAATAATTATTTTATATTTCAATGCAACAGTGTTAGTTTTTAGACGTTACATGAAAGTACATTTTCCTCGTAAAAATTTTTTAGCTCGGCCAGTTTTCCCATAATGACATTTCAAAGTCAACATTTGCATGTTATTAGTTCATACACCACCAGAAAAACAATCAACATAATGAAACGAAAAAATGTGTGGTATAAGTTCGTCACGTGCTAGGGTTTTAAGTATATAAACACCTAATACAATTTTTTTTTGTTAAAAAAATTTTCTAAAGTAGCAAAAAATACAAAACATTGTTTGAATTGATATTTATATGCTTAAAGCCCTAGCCCGGGACATGTACTTGCACTGTGAATTATTTTATTTCATTGTGTTAATTAGTTTTCGGGGATGTATGAACTAAAATCATGCAAATTTTTACTTCGAAATGCCACTATGGGAAAACTGGATGAGCTTTTTTTTTTTTTTTTTTTTTTTTTGTAATTGGAAATTGTATTACAATGTAACGTCTACAAAACTAAGTGTTTTATGAAACATAAAATTACAATTTTTCTCCACTTGAGCACCCTTAAAGTCTAGTTGAAAGTACTGCGCGCAAATAGTTACTGCGAGCATATAGGCTGTATTATTCTTGACTAGCACTTCATTATAGCTCGCATACCTTACATTTTTGTATTGTATCAAGCAGATAATAGTCATTATCGAAGATTAATCTGAAGCTCAAACACTTTGTAATGGACATCTAAAGCTGAAATACACGCGTTGTAATGGATCGCTTACATTCATGTATTTTTCTTACTTTCTAATGTATTCTTGGTGGCTATAGCGCCGTTAACTTTTCGCGAAAAGAATTTTGCCTCAGTTTGTTTCAGTGCCTTTCGTGCAGTTCTGCTTCGCGGTTATTGGTAGCTCGTCTTTGTGAAGTGGCATATATCATTATACTGCGCCAATCAGTGTAAGGCTACTGCAACATCACACGTCTATGGTTTGCGGATCGAACCTCAAATTATGTAAAACTATCGACTGTGAAGCATAACTGCAGGTGTACACGTAAGGAACTGAAACAAACTGGGACAAAATGATTTTCTCGGAAATTTAACGGCACTAGCGATAACGCAATTGCATCAATCTAATACTGCCTTCGTATCCCGTGTAGTCACTGAAGTATACAACAAGATGGTTACGTTCATGACTGTATTGAATTATTAGTAACGTAGCCTTGAGTGCTTCAGTGCAAAGGGCACAAAGTATCTAGGAAACGGAGTAGTAATGAGAAAGTAGAACGAACGAGTGAAAGCAAAGGCTCGAGAAGTGTAGTAGTGCAGTACTATAATGCCGAGGTCATGTCCTTGGGGAGACAGAGCACAGCATGGTTCTTGTCTAGCGAGACAAAAGTACACGTCACTTCCGCTTTATTCTGTCATAAGTAACCTCTTGGGACCACAGCACAAGCTTTATCAATTATTCATTTCGGGCCGCGAGGAGTAGAATAAAACGCTTTGAAAAATGCTCTCAGTTCTTTATTTTGCCAAATACGTCCTCCCCTATTGGGTTTTTAGGCGTCTCGAGGGGTTGCGACGCTGCGCGGTTTGCACAACGACCGTTCCTGCGTATTAATTAAAAGCGAGACTTTTTTTTCCACCGAACACCTACGTTCGTTGCCCCACTACGGCGAGTATGTCCACACACAAACAATGTATTCTCAGCGGCAGTTTAATTTTAAAAAAACTCAGCATAGACACTGTTACTGCGCATGTTTACATACAAAGAGGAAACTGAATCTAAATGTTTGAAATTCGGAACGAGAAAGACTCTGACAACGAAAGGGAGAGAGAGAGAGAGCTTGAGAGAGAGAAAGGAGTAAAGTGATGGAGCATGTTGTACATTTAAAAGAACCTTAAAGGTTTAGCGAGAGTGTATTTTCCAATTGTTTTAACAGCTGCATGCATTTCGTATAATAGTCTTACACGGTATGCCTTATATACGTTTCGTTATTGTACTATACTATATTTTTTAGGCAAGTGACTTAAACAGTTTATTATAATTTTTGTTTTAGTAAAATATACATAGAAAATTAAACATTGTTTGTCCAACATTTTAGGCTTCTGTTGAAATTCAAGCATATTCGTGAAAAGTCTCTCCTCGCAGCAGTGTCAAGATATCAAGATAATATCGCCATCAAAATGGTTGTTAAAATAGTTTTAAACATAATCGGGGATGTCATAACATTTTTAATCAGAGCATTTGTAAGGACGTCCTTATTTTTTTTTTTCATTTTTTATTTGTTTGCCTTCTGCTTGCTTTACATCCATTGACGCGACAGATGAACAGTTCTAAATTACCATATTAATAAAGACAAGAACAATAAAATAAAATTTGGAACACTGGGATGTAGCCAAGGGGGGCTAGAGCATGAAAATTAGCTAATTGTGATAATCTGTGTGTTACGGTTCCGGAAAAAGCATTAAAGATATAAATGAAATTATTAATTGAATAAGGTTTAAATTAAATAGGTACAGAATTAGCATCAAAACGTTACATGTTCTCGGACACTTTATCCTCGGGGCCGAATAATGGGATTAATAGATTATTTATGTCCTATCATTTGCTGCAATCATAATTGAATTAAATGTCCGGAAAATTCACTGTACTTGAATTTGCCCTCTTGCTTGTTCTTCTAATCATTTGTACAGCAAACAAAATGAGATTATTGGGAGGAATGCTAGAAAATAATGAACAACAAAACTAATGCAATTTCTTACATAGTTTAAGTATTATTCCCATCATAGAATTCTTAATTACTAGAGATACTGGAAAATCGCGAAAATATTTAACATATCTCCAGTAAACTGTAGTATCTCAATCGTGACTCGTGTGAACAGTTTTCTGGCAAATCACATACGTTCTGTGTTAAAACTGTACAGTTATAATTGGGTCTGTTGAAGACTGACACAGTGCTTCATATAAACTATAGCGAATATAGGTGCAAAACCTTCATATATGTTGGAGCCTAGCAAACAATCAACTTTTCCCGCGATTTACCAGTCTCTCTATTCATTACATAACCATAGAGCAACTACTCTGTTTTTAACAGTTCAAAACCAGATACAGTACATGAAATACATGACTCGGATGTTATATATATATATAATATAACATAATTTCACAAATCTAAATGGTTAATAATAAAATGTTTTCACAAAGCAGTGAACAAAAAAAACTGTTTCTTTATACCAGGTCAAAACCATATTTCTTAAAAATGTTAGTGTTTATGCTTAAAAGTAATTAAACAGTAAAACAGGATATATCATTAATAAATATAAATTAACGAGTTCTTCAGTCAAAATAATTAATTATAGACGAGCAAAAGTTAAATGAAACACAAATAAAACTGTCAGGATTTTAATGTCTGACAAAGTTTTGTATTATTAAATGTTAATATTAAATTATTATTATTAAATTCTGTCAGACCGGCACTTAAGGCCTGAATTTAACCACACATTTTGCTAAGCGATCACAGCTGCATATATCTGTGTGGTATTTTGTGTACCTCGTGCAACGAAGTCGCAGAATAAACCAGGAATAACAGAAGCGACAAGGAAATCTTTTTCATTGTTATTGTACTAGTTCTTGGAGCGTACAGGAATATAAATACCACGTGGATTAGACACATTCGTTTAAGTAGTAGGCCTACTTGTAGTGCTCGAGGTACTGTAATTAGTTTGCATATTATTGCTAAATATTAAAAATGGTAATCATGGCGATTCGAGGGTCAACATCAGATAATAACTAACTCTGTTAGAAGCCATTGTTATTGTACAAACTCTCAGGGCGTAAAGGGAAGCAAACAAAGCCATATGTAATTTGAGACATTAGTTTAAACAACCGCTTATATTTCAAGAAATACTGTAATTTCTTTGTATCTCACTTGTATATTTATAAATAGTAAATGTGATGTTACTTACGTGGCAATTTTCTCACAGATAGTGAAATATGTAATACCAAACTGCAGTCTAACAAACTGCTACGAACTCCGACACCGTGACATACCTAAAAGAAAACTAATACTATATTATTCACGTCTTGTTTCCTTTTTTACTACTTATTTGTTATGTAATTAAGTTGTCGTAAAGTCGAATTTCCACTTCATACACTCCTACAAAATCTTACCACCAGTGAGACTTACACATGTTACAAAATAAATTTTCAGAGAATCAAGGTAGATGTACTTCGAAGAGTTGTACACCACTCCATTCTGGAGCCTGACATAAGCAAGTCTAACGTGGGTTAACGTTCCGGGGTTGGTTTAACTACGAAGAGGTGCCTCTGCTTAAGAAACGTAGTCCATATTTAAATGATATAGTTATTCTGATTCAGTAAGTCAATAAAGTATTTTTGCTGTAACTTTTACATTCGTTATAAAAGTGCACGCCTATGCTGGTTGTTTCAAGCTCCTTTCTACAGCTATAACTAGACAAAGTAGAACATCACGAGAATTGGAGACGATTTATCGCAGCAGTGGTGGCTCGAGGGTTGTTGGCAGGGAGGGCACAAGTTGCCGAGAACTGAACTCTCGTGTGTACGCGCCGCCGTATACCAATAACCAGATGTAGTAGCCAGTCAGTATCTTTCATGTTGGGACCAGTCAGTAATAAGCGGCACCTACATACCAGCGTGTCAGTGGCTGTAGCGTCAACTAGCGCACAACCCTGTACAGTTATCTGCAACTTGTGCCCTCCCTGGCAAGAACCTACGAGCCGGCACCGTATCGCAGGAACATTTGAATATTTTCTAGGTTTAAATATGATTAGAGATGATGGTATATCGCGAAAATATTTTGTGCCAACCTATCTTTGAAAACGTTGTAGTTTATTTCAACATGTATGATTCGATGATGTACTTATAACACAACGTAGAGGCCTGCAGACCAATAACATGCATCAAATATTACAATAGCGGGATTCTCATTGGCTCAAATAGGGCAACATCTCCAAATACAAGCTAAAGCCAGTAATCTTCTGGTAAGCGTAACGTGTGTTGAAATCCAGCAAAAATTCAAGTTTTACCGCAATAAACCATTTATCTCTAAATATAATATATTAATTTCTGGCGCGTTTTTCATGTTACAGTAGGTTACTTATTTGACTGAGCCAATGCTAATTCCGGTGTGCTAAGACTTAAACTTCCGTTATTTGTCTGTAATCAACTATCGTCCAATCATACAAGGCTCGGGACTTTATATTGGTATGCAGAACACGCTGACAGAAAATATTCCACCATATCTAACGATAACATTTCGTGCCATAGTATTTATCAAAACATTGTAGCGACCTGTGCTTTCATGATTGTAAAATGGTTAAATAGTTGTATAAAGGACCACAGATACTGTGTATGAGTAGGCCCACAAACGTTTCGCGGAACGAATTTTGCTCCAGTGTGTTTCCATGTCTTACATGCACATACGCGGTTCCTTTTCGTGGTTAGTGATCAATAGAGATGATGGTTTATCGCGGAAAAACTTGACTGTTTGCTGGGTTTCATCGTAGGTTCAGTTTAACACAATATGACTGGCTTTCGCTTGTACGTGAAGTTGTTTCCCTATTTGACCGACCCAATAAGAATCCCGCTATTGGAATAAAGTGATGCCTGCTATTGGTCTGCAGACAGCTACGTTGTGTCAGAAGTATATTACCCAATCACTCAAGTTGTTAGAAACTACAGTGTCTTCAAGGGCATGTTGGCACAAAGCATTTTCGCGAAATACCACAATCTCTGGTGGTTAAATTTTTTTAGTATTCACGGGTCGTGTGGTTCTAACAGTAAGTCACTGACGTGGGGTGCTGCAGTTACCTAACTGTGATTGGCACAGTCAAATGAGAGACGTTACTTCACACAGACACGCTGTCTATTGCCGAGAGGCAAAGCTGCAGATGTCCACGTAAGGCAGTGAAACAAACTGGGGGATAAATTATTTTCGCGAAGTGTTCACGGTCCTAAGTATCAGCGCACCAGACGTATCATTTGCTCAGTTATATGGGCACACGCCATTAACGAAAGATCAGATTTGGACATGTGAATTTGAAACCTAGCTAACAATCAACTATTACTGAGATAAAACAGTTTCCTTTTACGTATCTCAGCGTCACGTGTTCATATTTTTCTGTTTTGAGGTGCATATACCAACTCGAGAAGTTTTCGGTGGTGCGCCTGTGTCAGTTGATAATATAAGGTATCGCGACCCTGAACTGTGTGTTTTAGTCAGGGGATGGCTGTCATATATTGTGCATGCAAACACTTGGGGACGTCTGTGTAGTTAAGCCATTGTTGAACGACGGATCATACACGTGGACATTTTTTCCCTAATTATTCTTGTCGCCATAAGAGGCAATGTATTTTACACGAATTTCTAAGAGCAATACTGTATAAATGATTTACAGAATGACAAATATGCCGTGATTATCTTGGCCTACGTTTATAAGAAACAAAATTTTGCAGAAAATGTTAACTTAACATGATGGCGTTTTGAAACAAGTCTGTGAGTTACATTGCCTACTCTTTATGCATGGGAACCGTTGTAATAATAACAATGCTGAATATATTTATGCTATTTTCTGTCATAACGTTTTTGTGTAAATGTGTCAATTTTATGGTCATTACATATCGTCAGTTACGTACGCATGCGTAAATAAATAATGTAGGGCCTAAATGGCCGTATTTTAAGGTTAGTTCGCAAGGTTTATCTGTATAAAAATTGTTAACTTTATAATTAAAAGACATCATCATCAGACTTATTTGCCTTACCTGGTCGCTCGTTATACCCGAAAGCAAACAATTAACACTTTTCATTCAAATCTGTTCAATCGACGGTATCAATACCATACTAGGCGCTTACGAAAACCTTACTCGATCTACTCGATAAAGTAGACCTTACTAGTACGAAATTGTAATGCCATATATGTAAAATGTACTGGTACAAAATGATATTCTGCACTGTTCTAACCTGGTCTTATAATACAGGTCTGCCAGAGCAGCGAATGAAATATATAGCTTCTGCAGATTTTACCGAATTTTTTAAAATATGCTGCCAAGGTACAATCATGCGGTCGGAAAACCCGTTTAAAACATCAAAAGACTGGATAGATCTGATCACGGGAACAATACTACGTAGTACATTTTACCTAAGTTTTCGTAAACTCCTATTGAGGGTTACTTGTTTTGGGGGAAAATAACGTTCTGCTAGCGCAAAACCAACCTAAATCGTCGACTTAAAGAAGTCCCAACATATCTCCTTTATACTTTTACCTTCATGGTTTCATGCTGGACATAGCTATGAAAACTCGCACGAGGTCAATTTAACCAAATTGATATTGTCATGGTAATTTCCATTTAAAATACTTTACATTTACATTCCCATTACAAATGCTTTGTTGCGCTAATCAATCGTTGCAGTAGTAACATTTCGTCGCTTTGTGAAGTATTTTAAAATGTATTAGTGAAAATGAAGAACGGAGGCCACCATTGGTTCAGCAGTTTATCACGAAACTTAGACATATGCGTTTGTATTCCTAAACCCGGCAGACAAAAAAACATTATTTTAAGTGCATGCTGACACCACCGTCGGAGATACTCCTGTTCTCTTAAGAGGAATGTTGACATTTTTTTTAAATCGGTGTTTACCCGAATACGTATATGTCTGTAAATGACTTCTAAGAACATAGTTTATTCCAGAAAAGGTAACCTACCTTTATACCCCACATTTTACTTTAGTCCTATCGTCTGTTAGTAAAGCAGAAAAATACGTCCTGACACCTGTAGTTCAATCCTTGGCATTAACACCTACAATAACAGCATGCTGCAACAGATCTTATTTGCATGCTGTTGGACTAAGACAGTGATCGGCCGCTGACTCTGATGGCGGAATCACAATGGCGCGTCAGAAGCGACATAGCGACATGACCGCCGCGATACGAAACACAAAAGATTTTCGCTAATCAGCACAGAGTTACCTGTGACGTCAGCTCGACAAAAAATTACGGACGTGACACGAATTTCTACTAGAGATACGTCGAATTTTTATTCGCTCAAATATTGGTGTAAATGGTAAGCTGGTAGTAAATTGTGTTTATTTATTTTTATAGATATATTTGTTGGATATCATAAGCAAATCGTAACCTTTTAATAAAACGTTGATATGCGGTTATTTTCACAGTTTACAAAGGTGTAACTCACCTGGCTGTCGCTTCGGCACGGGCAGGCCTCCTTCGCCCTCGGGCGGCGACCGCTGCCATTGCGTATCTATACTGTATTACAAATAAACGAAAATTTCATTTTAATGGATGAATTAATGTGTTAAATATTATTTACCCAACTCACGCAATCGGAGCGCTAGATCTCCAGTCTCCAAGAGCCAGCAGATTTGCTTAGACTCATTCAGACTGTTAGCTCGATAGGTTCACTTTTAGGATGCATGCGACCTTCATACGGTTGACTTAAAACCAAAATTTATTATCCTTGAGCGGATTTGGCACAATAAAATTAATTCGTAGTACGTTATCACTACGGAATTTGAATTAAACCAACATAAATCAAACCTGCCAGTAAAACGTCACAACCTTGCCGTCTTCACTCCTCAACTGTATCAGTGAAATCTTTGTTATTTACTAAGAAAATCTTCAACTGCAACGGTGCATGCAGTATGACAACGAGCATATTTTACGAATTAGTGTTTAAGTAACCGGGTTCATTAAATTTGCCCAGTTTTTTAAGTCGGTGTAAAATTTCAGAACTTACTCTAATGCCTGGCGGGCGTGCGGCAAACGGAGACAACTGTCCAATTACGTCATACGCGTGTTAGCCAACAAGAGCGTGTTTTCAATGCTTACGACGGCGTTTGAAAATATGCCGTTTTTTAAGCTCAATGACTTGAAAATTAAAATACGCATGGAATTATTCTTTACGTGGTTGCATTTGCTGCAAAAATATTTCGGAATAATCGTGTAAATTTTAAATTGTTTTTCTAGGTACCGTCCCCATTCAGCCAGGACTACATACCCTTGGCTTCTCATACAAGCCATTCTTCAGTGTGGCCTTGAATGGATATTTCCGATCCAGTTAGCGCCTGTTATCCCTACTAGCCTTGTCTTTTGGCGTAAGGGGATAAAGGGCAATAAGCATGTTGAGCATACGTTTTGTGATGAAAATTGATTTTAGCCTCAGTTCCAAATAAGCATATTTTGATTGATAAAAGTAATTTGTAGGAAGTCAGCATATGTATAGGATGTGTACATTCATACGATACACAATTTTTGCCAGAGCGGTTTTTAAAGTAATGTACCGTTTGCCAGCAAAAAAATATATTGCTTCATTTTTGCTGATTTTGACAACGAAATGTAATATTTAAAGGGAAAAGATCTAAAAATTCGTTTGATGTATTGCAGTAGAAAATTTCAGATATAAACGATGATATATAAGTGTTAAAACTGTAAGAATGAATTTCTTATGTATGTATTAATTTGCGTTGAAAAAATATTTTCGAAACCATTGCATAACTAAAGAGCGAGGCTTTAAGAAATAGCTTTAGGCCGTAATGTAATTTTATGATACCTTGTACGGACATGAATCTTCAAAAATTTGAAGATGGTAAAGTACCACATTTAAATATTTCAGTCACTGTGTCTAAAGTAGAGGACGTTTGCATGTAAGGGTACCTTATGGTTCTATCTGTACTGAGAATAAAAGCTAGCGTTCACAAATCAAAGGTGTACGTCGCTAAAGCCTTTATTTCTAGTTTACGTTTACAGGTAATATCAGTTTAAAGTTATTATTTTCTTTTCATAATGTTTAAGTAAGAACTCAACATGCAGAAATACAAACAGGTCTTAATTTCTGACAGTAAAACCTGACACTATAATGAAAATTTGTAAATTAGTTTGAGGGCCAAAGGCTTAAGACGACTCTATGCATGAAAATTCTGGCAATGGAAGTTTGTTTACTGGGCAGTGTATGACTCACTGTGTTGCTTAAAATAATACATGATAAAAGTACATCGTTGCCACGTATAGCTTTATTTCCTTATCCGACTTTCTCAAATTCCGACGTGAGGGTCACAGTCTTAAACACAACATAATGACTCTTGTACACGCATACCAACGAACTCAGCCATACACGAAACATGGTAGCCGGATTATTACAAATCCGTTTAAACGAAAACCAATACGCATTCTTGCTTCGTGTTATAACGAGTGCAATCTATTCTGATGTATCCGAGGGGAATCGGTTATCTGAAATCATTGATGCCAAAAAAGAATGCTTCGTACATGTTGGTTAGAGGCAGAGTATTTCCCGGAGTCATCTGGTAACATCCTAAAATGTGCAGTCCTATATTCGCTCCGGTCACAAACTATTATTGGTTGACTTCCAGTCGTTCAAGCGGGCAACGTGTAGTTTCGCCACCAGTTGTATTCCTGATATATTACTGGCTTTCTGTCAAGTATGCGGCCATACACCTGTTGTGAAATCACGAAAGTGTCAGGGAGTTGTAGGTCATTTCCCTTCAACATAACTAGGGTTCAACGACTAGCAGGCTGGACTGCACAGTCCTGTGTACACCATGTCTTCAGCTACTTGTACATTGGCTGCTGCTCCAGTGAGTGAGCATTTGAACATTTGACGATTTAGTGTTTTATGCATGTCCGCCATTGGTTCTGAGTCCTAAAAGTCACGTTTAATAATTAATGGCCCGACTGAAAAAGTTTCCAACATATGCATGACTTAGAAATCCAACCTCTCTTCAGTTGAATCCGCGAAATTTCCGGGACTTTAAACATAACCTAGAATAAATACACGAAATACTCGCACCTCCAATTATGATTCTAGCTTACATACTCGGTCGACATTAATGGTTCTGTCGTTCGTATCACTACAGTTAGGATAGCTGTGGCGGCTCGAGACTTCCTTGCAGCTCAGAGAACTGTACACTCCTGTGAACGTGCCGCCGTATACCAACGACTAGCGACGGGAATTTTTGGTGAAAAGATTTTTGCCCCATCTTTTTTTCAGTGCTTTAAGTGCACACCTGCAGCTCAACTTCATGGCTATTGGCAGTGTTTTTGTGCAGAGTCATTATCCATTTGACTGTGCCACTCAGTACACGGATAGCGGCCACACATCACGTCTGTGATTTGCGGGTTTAACCTCCACACGCTGGGTGTTACGGCATCCAATATTTGACCACAAAGCCGAGATGCAGGTGCGCACTGCAAAAACCTTTTCGCGAAATTTTCTATCTCTACCAATGACCATGAAATACCTACTGGCTACTTGTTCTGTTGCGACCGGTCAGTAATAAGCGGCACCTACACACCAGCGTGTCAGTGACTGTAACACAACATTATACAGTTCTATACAACTTATGCCATACCTGGCAACAACCTACGAGCCGCCACTGGAGGACAGTAAGCAGGTGAGAGGATTTCCTCCATTATTCGGTGCCGATGAGTAAAATGGCTGGTAAGACAGGAAGAAGCGACGTGTCTCTGGCGCGACCAGCTGTTCGTCACGCTCCGTGTTTCTTCCGCGTCTTCCAGTGCTCACCATCTGCACGTGCGCAGAGCCCTTGACGTACAAAAAAGGGGGAGGGGGCAGCGGTAGAGTGAACCAACAGTCTTTCTGCGCCAACATACCTTATGGTAAACATCACGTGTACATACGATAACCCTTGCAACTTTCGCCATCTGTTAAGTTGCAGTCTCGCCACATACATAGAGTTGAATTTTTCATTTATAAATAATAAGAAATATTATTATAGTTGGTTCGCGATAGAGATTTTGAGGAATTACTAGTCTAGGATAATTATTAACACGTATTTAAATAATCAAATCAACCTCAGTGAATATTAAACAGTAGGAGGAAACTACAAATGAAATGAAATTTAAAAAAAAAGTAACTATGGCTTCAAAAGTGCTCAATTTATCGCCAACCGGCTATGTAGTGCTATAATATAATACACACACCTTCGGTGTTAGTCACCAATTTGTATTTATGTATTACGGCCTGCTCTGGAAAAGCGAGAATATGATCATAATTTTAAATAGGTGATTGACTGATTCCTAGAGTTTTGAAAACTGTGAGTTTTATTTTGGTCACAAGCTATAATTGTAGCAGCTGTCAGTTGTATCACACTGACGATTGGAGGTTGACTTTTGTGACACCTCCTGAATGTCTCTGACACCAATGATAATGTAACAGAATGCAGACCCATTCCGCTGTGTCAGCGAGCATCTGATGAACAGTGGCTGTCTGCATGAGTTCACAAATATTCTCGTCTGTCGGTGAACCCGTGAATTTTTCAGGCTACTAATAATTATTTCAGAAATATGGCTATGATGTTATAGATTATTGAATTTATATCAATATAATGAATTTTTACTATGACTCGGTAGTGAAGTATTTTAAATAAGTATTTCAATGCAACCAAACAACTAAATTAAGATAATTTCGACATTGCTTGTAATTTCCCTCCTTAACTTATCGCTGTATTTTGATCAACGTTCCAAAAATATACCGAATCGAAATGCGATATAAACCTATTTACAGTGTTGTACATGACTTAAGCTACTTTTAGGTTATATTTAATACAGTCCCTCACAAACAGTTTACAAAGTACACGCTTAAAAAATATATATATATATAAAATAATGAAGAAATGCAGCTTAAACACTGAATATCTGTATGCCTTTAGGGCTTTTTTGCTATTCGCATGAAATAGATTTTTCCATATTTGTTTATGTATTCAATACTTCGTCGTTCCTACTCTATAAAAACCTACGCTTGACAAATATTAAAAAATTTATTTGTCTAAGGTAAGCCTGCAGCGTGTAAAGGCAGCTAAGTAATATATGTTTACTTTTTTTCCTATTAAGTTGCTGAAACCTAGCTAACGAAAATGTAGTCAATAGTATTATATATTAAGTCGATCAAGCAATGCCATATATTTTTACCCTTTAGTACTTATTTCTTAACTAAATGTAGCTCTCGGGGTGAACTTGCGGGGGGAGAACTCCGACTGGAAGCTTCTTGCTATTATCCACACTCAACAGTGATACCTTGGGATAACTGAACTACCAGGGATAAAGATTATTATACTTTTCAATATAGACGAAGGGGCTTTAATCTAGACAGAAAGTATACAACACAGCGCTACGACAGGCACCATGCAGCCTCCGCTAAAGTTCTGAATTACGGATAGATAATATATGATTAATTGGAACCCAGTTTCATTCGGCTTACTACAGAATATTGGCGCTGTCGTAACGCAAACGTAATTGCACTTGGTGACGGCTGTGACCTCCCCGGGTCACGAGCAGATTCTAAGGCGTCCGGCCCTCGAACGACCACTTTGGTGACCCTGCTTCCTCGTTCTCTCTCTACCTGCTCTTTACAGCGGGATAGTCTTCAAAATGTTTCCACAACACCGCGGTGGTATCCGTAACAATATACACAGTATAAAACTGATCTTTCAATTATAATTAAACATTTTCCAGTTTTCGTCCCTTTTCATGAGAGTCTTGAGGCAACGTAATAAATTTACTAACCTGCTACGTTAGTGTGATTTAAGACACTTGGTAAAAATGTCGCTTTTTTAAAGACTCAGCTTTTGGCTGAACGAAGTAGTTGGTCGGCTTATGTTGTCTGCCCTGGCAGCCGAGCGGTGTGCATGTTTTCCCCAGGTAGACGTGTATTTAACTGCTTAAGGCGCCCGCCTACCGGCCGTGTGTTTGTAGTAGTGAGGCATAGTACCAAGGGCGATGTTGACCGACTCATCTGGGGCGATATCACCTCTAGCGCAAGACACCGAAACTGTGTGTAGTGGTATCGTAGGTCACTCGTCTGACTGACACTGTCAGTGATGACCTCGTATTTTTACTGGTAAAAAGTAGGGATGCACTGATACCACTTTTCACAGATGCCGATCACCTTTAATCTTAACCGATACTTACAGATACCGATACCGATACTTTTGCATGCATTTGCGTAGCAATGCCAGTGGTTAAAGTGAAACCTAGTGTGACAATATATGTAACACAGTAACTTAGTGAATTCAGTAAAATAACAGATTTACTTAACTATCAGAACAAGAACCGTCGTCACGCACAATTTCAACAATTAATATTTTCATACATAAAGAAAGTAGTAAAATGGTCAAAAACAAAAAATTGATAATTTTGGCCAAAGTAACAAAGCAGTAGTCTACTAGACTATGCCATTAACACATACAAAATAAAAAATCGTAACAAAAATTACTTAAGTGTCGTTAGTGCAGCTTCTAGAGACGCTTAAATTACGATATACAATCGCAAAAATTACATTACACTACATTCAAGCAACAGTATATGAACATAAACAAACACAGCTCCCGCTTCATTTATTATACACTGACGAAATGCGTATCTGGATAAAATTTATTGTTAATAAAGAAGTACCAGACATTTCTCGGTACATTAAAAAATTCTCAAAATTTGAATGATACGCGCGTAAATACGATATTACAGACCAACTTGAATGTGCAAGGGGCAAGGAGTATCGCTGTGTTTTTCTACCAAAATTGAAAGTTGAATTTTCTTTTACAATGGAAAACTATGGTACTCGGTTTGTTTTCATGTAGGAGGGATAATTAATCAACATTAAAAATATTTTATAGTGATTGCACTTAATTTAAAACAATATATTACTCCTGCTGCAACACCAGAATTTTGAAATCCTTGCCATCTTTCAATAGTTCAGAGCTCAAGACGTTGGGAACTGGCCCATCAATATGATGACTACCGCAGAAGTTATGTTGGTTATTTTTTTTTATTTCGCAATTTACTGATACAATAACAAGGTGCATAAATTATGCGCTGAAGTATAAAATATGCCAGCAAATGAGGTATAAAGTATCGGTTAAACAATCGGTAAAAAATAGAAGAAAATACCGATGCCGATAAACAGTCGATACAGCAGAGTTTACCGATACTGAGTATCGGTTATCTGTATCGGTGCATCCGAAGTAAAAAAGTTTAGCAAAGTCAATTTCGAGTTTCTAGGGTATGTTTGACAGGACTCCCGTGAGTAGTTTTTCAGAGATAACAGGTTGAAAAAGCGGCTTCTAGCAATTCCGAGGATCTCCGAAATGATTTTTGTAATTTACGCGATGTTTTAAAACTACTTTTCCGTCATCGTTTGAAGTGCATTTTACTATCGTACATTGGCTCAATGGGCACATGTGGAATATATTCGAGAATATAGGAATTTACGAGTACACTGCAACTCATTTTAAGCGCATGGTAGGCAGTGACCTTGACGTGTGTGAGGTCTGTCTAGGAATACCGTTAAAAGCATTTCACGTGCGTGTACCCATGCCAGATCCTCCATAAATATTCGAAGCTTATTCTGTTGTAGCAGAATAAGGCGAAAATGGGTGTTTTTCCGGTACTTGTATTTGATATGAAAATATTGGCGTATACTCTTGAGCAAAGCAAGCGATTTTACATCACACCTTCATCTTAATACAGCGTCTTAAAATGGGGTAATTTCTAAATGTTGCCAAGAAACCTGCTCGGCAGTTCATTGACTTGCGCGTAGAAACTAGGGTGAATCATGATGCGCGTGTTGAGTCGCCCGTACAGTTTCTGCACCTCATCACTCAAATGAGCAAAACACGACCTATTTAATTCCTAAAAACATTCATATTTTCAGCGCGTTAGTCTTTCACGAGTAGCTGTGCGAGATACTTGCTGTTTCTGCTTAATGCTAATGTGTTTGCTCAGCTTAATGACCATGCTAGCATAGTGAACAGATTACACGCCTCCAAACCACAGTGATTATCGTTCGATTCACGGTGGAGGGCGTTCCAGAATTGTTCGCGTAAAAGCAACTTTGTGAACGTTGTCATTGGCCGGTGGGTTTCAACGGGTAACCTTCTCCACCACGCACATTTCTTATATTTCGTCTTATGCCTACTTAGCAGAAGTGCAGAGCTCTGCCCCCGTATAGTAGATATGCCGCCTTATGTACGTAACACAGGTTGCATAGCGGCAGGTGTTACACTCAACTTTTTAAAATATCGCAAACTGAATTTCAACGATAATAGAAGGCAAGTATGTTTTGATTATACGAAAATATCCATTAATAATCTACCAAGCAGTGTTGATTTAAATGCAGTTTTACCACTTAGAGTAATGATAACACAAATAGCAAACAAACCCTTTTAACAGCTTCCTTCACGTAAACATTACACGATATTAGTGTCTTAGTACCACATTGTCTCTTATTTATGTTCAATAAAGCATTCCCAAACATCTTAGCTGTAAGGGCTACCTTGAAGCGTGCATCAAACGCGACATCGCCACTATGAGCCAATCGCTCAATATAACGTTCAAGATGCCTGCCGATCCGTTTGTAATACAATGTTATTAGTGGAAAGTCTACAGTAATGTTCAGTCCACGTTTTATTTCAGTTTCACATGTATTCGGTTAGTATATTTTGAAGTTCGGCAGTATGAAAAAGGCCGTTTTTTTAGCTTTATTGGAGGACTTAGAAACAGTGTTTCGAATGAGTATGTTGTCTTAAAAACGACTATTCCACCTTGTCCGAAGTGTCATTTTTTGTAGTACGTTGGCACACTGGGCACATGTGGAGTTGTGTAGTAAGAAACATGTTTACTATTACACTGCAACGAATTATAAGTGCGTGGTAGGCGGCACCCTCAAAGGGAGCTATACAAGGCTATATAAGGCTATATATTTCCGACATATATTGTCGTCAATAGTCATCATCCAAGAGGTTTCGGTCTAATTAAAAACACCCTGGACGTTAAAAACCTTTGGCCATGTCCATGGTCATGAGGTTGTATGTTTTAATCCCTTTATATGCTAAAAGTGTGGTTTTATTTGTGTTCGTACTTGTAAGTTGAGTTACTTATGCTTAACAATACACACTAAGCCTTCCTACTGTGTCTGCTACACAAGTCTGAAATCATAAAATATTAAATTAAATTAAAATACATATTTTTAAACGCTGCTTTTTCCGAGGGAAAATGCCTTGTAGTAATAAATCACATAAATATAGGTTTGCCAGAGCCTTTAACTTAAATACTTGTTAAACTGTAAAAGTCCCTGTGGAACGATACAAATTGTTCTAAAATGTTTTATTGATGTGTGTGCATTTTGTGATGGGTTTACCTATCATAGTTGAAGGACATTGACGTTATAACAAATAATACGACAGAAATTAAAAAAAGTATATAGTTATTAAAACACACAAAATAAAATGCATATTTATATTATGTGTACATAATATTCCTTCTTTTAATTTACCAGCAACAATTAAAGATGATTGACTTTACTATTTGTAAAGTGGAAATTCTTGCTCTTTAGATTTGTAGTGGTTCGAAAAAAAATTTTTTACGCAAAGTAACACACATATCAAAAATTCATTCTTACAATTTTAACAAATCCTTTGTATCTGAAATTTTCTATTGCAAAACATCAAACGGAATTTTAGATCTTTTCCCTTTTAATATTACATTTTGTTGTCAAAATCAGCGAAAATGAAGCTATATATATATATATATGGTAGCAAACGGTACATTACTTTAAAAACCGCTCTAGCAATAATTGTGTAACGTATGAATGAATCGTTTGTATCGGAATTTTTGGTTACAATACACCAAACATATTTTACATTTTTGCCCCTGAAATATAACATATTTTGTTGTCAAAATAATTCAAAATCAAGGAAAATAAATTTTTTGCTAGCAAACGGTAAATTATTAAAAAAAAACGCCCTGGTAAATTGTATATAGTATGACTGTAAATTGTCTCAAATTTTTTCAAAGCATTTGGTTAAAAAATATCAGAGTTATTTGTAATTGTTGGAAATAAATGGAAGATCGCGGCCTTAACTGCCAAATATATTTTTTCTAGTAAAAGGAAAGAAAACACACTGCAAGAGTATGTGCACATAAGGGATGTGCTATCTTTCAACGTTCATAAAAAAACTGTTAAATTATCATTGGGACTTGGCTCTTTCAGCATCACTGACGCAAAGTCCATTTCGATGTAAGAAACTCAATTTCGTCTCGTTTGACGCTTAGATCAAATATAATATCCACTCTACATTTATTTTTTATCAAATTATGCTAACTGCAAATTATGAAGTTTTCAGGCAGTGTTGAGGCTATGTTAACTAGTTTGTATTTATACGATAGCAATTTTGTATAAATGAGAGCACGTGTCCTAATAACTACCCTTTTTGTAGAGTTATTTAAAAAAATACTTAGCTCAATATCTCCTAAATCCAAAGCTAGTGGTTTCAATTAGCAAGTTAATTAACGAAAATAACTATAGTTAAATAATTAGATAAAATTATAATGGTATGTATAGGAAAATTACTACACAATAAAAGTTATTTCATTAAGGCTATCAGACGGTTTTGTAATACGTGCGCTTCTTTAGGGTAAACAAAATAATTTTCGCAAAAGCAGTAAGAATAATGGATCACGGCTTTTAAAGACTGGCTCGTTAATTTTAAGTAGCATTTTTAATATTGTTTCTTAATAAATGTTGTTAATTGTGTTTCAGGTAAGCAAAAATTTTAACGAGTAGAGACGATGGCTTTCCTTGGGTGATTGTCTACGACGTCGCACGATATTCTACTCGTTGATGAAATAATGTAGTTACTCAGCACACGTAAGTTTACCTGCTTGTTTATATATGTTGGCAAAATATAAATATTTGAGAATAAAATTTTCTTGTACTGGTTAAAACTGTATTAAAATTGCAATAGAAATAGCCACCGTTTAAAACAATTTAAGGAATGTGAAGACTAGCCTTAAAATTAGTAAGAAATTTGTTACTGCTGTTATGCTCACAATAGAAGGTTTAAAGCATTATATAGAAAACTTCTAAAATTCTATTATTTCCTCGTTTAATTTGTGTACGTTATACTTTGACAGCTCGAGTAGGAAATGTATTACATAGATGCCATAACTAGATGCACGAGCATTTCGCGTATTAATCTGGCAACAGCCTAGACTTCTCAGACCTATACACACACTGGCCAAAGTCAAATATCCCTTGGGTTCTAACCGTAACACGTGTTACCACCACGACTTGATTCCTTATTTATCACTGGCATGCAGTCGTCAAGGATGTGTTAAAACATGTGTCGTCCGATCACAGAAGGAGTAGTGAAGTATACATTATTGGCATTCAACCTGACCTAGAATCAATACGCGAAATAATCTTGCTTTTAGTCATAGCTTATATGCCTACTGTTAAATCGTGAACGTATATCTGTAACCACGATTTTCATATATCTATATTACAATACGGTTGTTTTGAGCATGCGTCCACAATAATTTTGAATAACATGCTTACCAAAAGTGAAGTCACTGAAGGACCCCTTTCATTGGAGGCTTTCTTCGTCACCAGTTGTCAACTTCTCCCTTTAATATCGTACAGCAACATCCGTACCTAATTATTGTTCCTATTAATTCTGGTAAGCTCATTCTAACGTTAACTCAAATTATCAAAATTCGCCATGCATATTTCGAAGAAATTTAGTATTTTAATTTTTTCTAACATATAAAATTGCTTGGTCTATTCGCCAAGACTTCTAATTCCGGGTTGTTCGATAGTTTACAAAAATAAACTATTACTGTCCCGAGATCATGAATAGGGATTTAAGTTAATGACTGGCTTTGAGCCACGAAGATAAATTAAAATAGGTTTCAATTTCTTCGATTTTTTTTTATACTCATCTTAACCAAACCCTTTTGTTTCTATCAGTTAAGTATTACAAAATAGCTGGTCAGTAATATTCTCTTTACTGGTAGATGGAAAGCATTTCATCATGTAATGTTAGCAGATTAAAACAATGTAATACCCTACTGAACGAAATACTTCTTCAGTATTGTTTGTAGCCGGGAAAATAATGTAAATTGAAGATGCCCATGCACCATTGCTATTTAATTTAGCTTATGGAATTACATAAAGGACATTATTTCATTTCAACTACAGCAGTCCAAGCCAAATTAATGGCACATTATTTTTTAAGTTGTATACGTTGCAGTGGTGGCTCGAGGGTTGTTGGCATGTAAAGCACATGTTGCCGAGAACTGTACACTCCTGTGAACACGCTGCCTTGTAGCAATAGCTATGAAATACCTACTCTTCCCGAATTCTGTTGTGACCCGTCAGTAGGGACTGAAAGTTTCGCGTTTTCTTTTAGACATAAGCTAGAATCACAGAACCTGTAAGTTCATATCATGTTCGCATTGGTCTTTAACTGGTTTGACTCCTCCTGGAAGTCGCTGAGCCAATAATAAAAATATAAATAAACGAAGCCCATATCCCAGAGTCAGCGAGCAGCCAATCAACAGCTGCTGTCTGTCTGCAATCAAAGATAATTTGGAAGGCTTGCCTACGGCTCAGTGAACCTGCGAATTATAAAAGTCTCCACCAGTCGCTTACAAGCGGCACCTACAAACCAGCGTGTCAGTGGCTGTAGAACAACTTCATACAATTCTCTACAACTTGTACCTTACATGGCAACAACTTACGAGCCACCATTGAAACGTTGTCTACTACGTCATTTTATTCGCCTTATCGTGATCTAATGTGTATAAATAATTCGGAATCACTTTAAGTAACAATATTTTACTGCCCGTAGAAGGCCGTTCTGATGATGTTGGATGACAGACGCTGTTACAATATTGAATTTAAAATGACACATTATCTTTAGGTTGCCCATCAGGATTCAATGTTAAATATCCGGAAGAAACCGGAAGGCGTTAAACGTCAATAAATCTGGAAAAAAAAAAAAAAAAAAAGTTTTCGAATGTGTTCTTTCTATACTTGCGCCCGCAGCAATTTCCTCTTACTTTGAAACTTATATTATCCAAACCTATACTTCCATATTCATACAATACTTAGCACTTTGTTTTTTATGCACCAAACTTTCGAGTTCGTGATATCGGAAAATATATATACTTGTGTTTTATCGGTTCGTTGTATTTTTGTTCGGTGGCTGGTGAAATATAAGTTTATTTAACAACTAAAGCGAATAAAATACGTTGTGATTCAATAGTCGTATTCAGTAAAGGATTTGAATGTATACTGTCTCGGATTAAAATGAAATAAATGGTGTTACGTTTTCACGTCATATGAAGAAATATAATAGGTACTTATTACGTATACCTTTTGTCATAAAGTTAATATGCAAATTAAAGAAATAATTGAAAAACGAACAATGATTCCGTGTAACCGCCTCTGGCAGGGCCACACGGTGTACGAGAAGGCCGGGGTGAAGGTTGGACCGACTGCTCGACTGGCGAGACGTGCCTGTCGCCCTCCGGCCCGAGGAATGGATGAGGTACTATTTGTGTGTGGAGCAGTAACGGAATTAGAGAGGCGGGGGAAACGGGAGTTCCCCGAGAAAACCCGCCAGTCTACGGCAACATCAGCCACGTTCCTCTGCGAAAAATTCTGAAACGAACCCGTAGGAGCTTTAACCCAGATCGCCTAGGTACGAGGCGAGAGATCTGACCCGAAGACTAATATAATGAAATAATTATATTCCATATGATATCTGTAATTAAATTTCATACTTAAGACGAAATAAACATTTTTACGCAATTGTTAGATACTCTATAAATCAAGCATTTCTACTCTGATTCACGTCATTGATCAACTACAAGAAATCATCAGAAGATAATGGGCGAAAATGTAATTTATCTATGGTCATAAACTTGATAAGGTTTTTTTCCACTTTCACGCTTTTACTTAGTGTCATAAAATACTTCCACTCTAGTGCAGCAGTCGTGTTTAATCGTTCCTCTTTAAAATCAATACTGGGATTTGCAGAAACCATTAAAAACTGGCAGCGACCCAGATTTTTAGCATTTCAATCCTATAAGTTATTCAGAGCCAAAACGTAGTAACATTTATCCTCTTGCTCTAAGGTTGCACTTTGTCATTCTGCCTACCTGGCTAGCAGCGACGGAGTTAATATGTGGAAACAATATTTAAATTAATTATTACTAATGTTACAAACTTAAAATGTCCTTCAAGCGCAAAGTATCCCACGTTACGTTTCATTTTATGTTCATTGCGATAATCATATAAAATAATTGTCTTGTCATAACTATAAATATGAATTTTATTTTACGTTTTTAGTATTAAAATATGTAAACCTGACTGTTATAATTCACCTTCTTGATAATTCAAATAAAATTAATTTATTTTGAAGAAATTATGTTAGAAGTTGATTTATTAAGAATTATCATTAACTATAAAAAATTCATTATTTTATCTCATGCCAGTTTGCATTCTTAATTCTATCGGTTGGATTAAAAGATACATTTAGAATTTTATTTCATAATTTGTTGCATTCACATATAACATGTACAAAACAGGCAGAAGAATTCTCACAGTAGTAAAATTTTGATCATGTAACTTTTAATTTGTTAATTAATCTGCCATTGCCAACGATTAGTTTTTAACGTTGTTAGTATGGTCAAGAGTTGAGCAGTTTACATATTGTCTGTATGGGCGTCCAAGTGAGGAAGAGTCGTAATGTTATATTTGTATGAAGTAGTGTTAGTTTTCTATACGTTTCTTGGGAGCACACTTTCCTCTTACGGAAAATATGTAGCTCCACTAGTTTTCCCATAACGACACTTCAAATTCAAAATGTGCACGTTTTTAGTTCTTGTAAGCCGCAAGAACCTACGAACATAAAGAAATAAAAAAATGCACAAAAACAACATGCCACGCGCCACTTCTTGACACGTTTAAAAAACCATTACAAAATATTTTTGGATTTAAAAAAATCTACATAAGAGGCAAAATATTCTAATTTTCAGAAAAATTTTTTTTGTATAAAAATAATTTGTAATGGATTTTAAAACATTTCAAACAATGTCCCGTGACCTGTAGTTTCAGTGGTTTTTTTTTATTAATTTATGTTCTTTGTTTTTTGCGGCTTATAAGAACGTAAAAACGTGTGTAAATTTTTATTTTAACGTATCATTATTGGAAAACTGGCCGAGCTAAATATTTTTCTTAAGAGGAAAGTGAACTCTCAAGCAACGTCTTCAAAACTAACATTGTTTTATACAAATATAAAATTACGATTTTTCCCCACTTGAAAACTCTAAAGAAAGTTTACAACGATAGGGAAGGATAGATGTGTAACGAAACTGATGTGTATACTTTCCACTGCGAATTGACAACCATCAATGGCTGCGTGACGTTTTCAAACTATTCGTCCAAACAAGTCGGCAGAAACATGTGTGGTGCCCTGTAAAACAGTTCCTGAAATAGTTGAACCTGCAGTACTACCAGTACGTTTAATAGAATATATTTTACGAAAAAAGTTTGTTTTTCCGTCGGTTGTCGGATATTTCTGTCAGTATGGCAGCACTGCAGCCCGGCTATAGCGCGGCGTGGCGTGTGGGCGCTGACATCAGAGTCATCGAGCGTCCCTGGTCATCCACTCTCGGCGAGCTGTTTCAATTGCCACTTTTGCCGTCTGCCGCGATTTATGTTTGCCAATAACTCTGCACCCTCTGTCAATTCCGTTAATTGCAACCAAGTGAGTAATGACTTCCACACAAATGAACCCTTTTATGTAATATTTAGAAACTGTCCGCTGATGGCGAAATTGTGGTCGCTGTTGAAAACGAGCATTGGAGGGCCTGCTGTTAGATTCGCTGAAACTGCATTAACTCCCCTTAATTTTGTAGTGCCTATCATTCCGTTGGCCATTTCACAGTGATGTTGGTGCCTTTTGAGGTTTGCTTGTCATGTTATATTCGCGAAACGAATGCTGTTGGCCGGCCGGTGGTGAGCCGATGTTCAGCTTTGGACATTTTTTTTTCTCGCGAGAGTAACCTTGTGGAAGTTTATTCAGGATACTTCCTTTTTCCCTTCCGTTTCATTCCTTCACGGTCTCCATCGACTCATCTATCATCCCTCTCCGGGGACAGCTTCCATCACCCTGGGCAGACATCGACCTCAAACACGAGAGAGTGAAGGAAGTCGTTTTATGTATTATCGCTCCGTGAGATTTTCTTACTGCCATTCTACTATTACATGTTGTATAGTCCAGCGTTCTTTGCTCTTACATATTGAAATATATTTTAAGCATTCATTTCAATTAATACCCTTTAATAAACCCTATTTCTGAAAGTGTCTCCAAAACATTACCTAATTAATGTAACTCAATCACGAATATCTATGTGCAATTAGTTGATATTAAAATTGTTTGCATGTATGGATATTGTCTAAAAGAACTAGTAATGTATTAAAAAACTAGTCTTACGTTTGTCTAACATTAGAAATTCAAAAATTTACTTAATATCATTGACTTCATAACAAGCCAAGTAAACGATATTGTAATCAATGGAAGATTGTTACAGTGGAACCTCTACCATTTTAAATGACATATGCACACACAGTAAAACACAAAAAATAGGTAAAAGAAAAGTAACTAATGCGTAAAGCAGGAGTGTACAGAAGCTGTTTTCAGCAAGTATATAACTCATAAACAGTTGCTCCCAATAGTCTATATTCAGCACGAGTCGGGTTATAAATTCTTGTTTATACGTCTTCCCAAAATTATCGGTTGTGTTTGTACCGTTTGTACCGGATGGGGCGTGAGAAAATAGGTACACTTACAAATATTATAATATTCTTATTGGCACCGAATAAGCAAAACAGAGAATTCTAGGTGTTATTACAAGCAGCGATGTGCACCTATAAAACATTTTATTAAATCAATACATTATAAGTTTAAGTAGTTCGATACAAATTATTTCATTTAATAAACAAATATTATAGACGCAAGTTTTTGATAAGCGACATTTTGCAACGATAACAAAAACGGATATGCGGCGTCTCGTTGCACTACTCGAACAAATATTTGGTAAAAATAATTTTCATGGCGTGACTAAAAATTAGGCTGCACACATCCCATGACTCTCAAATGTAAACGGCTGAGGTCGCAACCAAGCATATTCATGGTTGTTAGTATTAAATGAGAGGAACTAGAAATACCCGCATCGCCATTAAGAGCATTCTAAGGGTGTTAATACACAGTTTTTGTTTGCAATTTTTAAAATAATATTTATGAAAACTATCTGCCGAAAAATGTTCAGTAGCACTACAAACAAACATCTTTAACTCGCCGGCACATATCTTGTAAAATAATTACAAGTAATGTTTGAAATTCTACAAACATTTTATAATTCGTGTTTATACGTTTAAGAGCGTAAATGTTTCTTGGTAGCACTCTTTTAGCGATTTCCGATAATTATATTTTAAAATACCATTTATGGTATAGTCGTCGACATCGAGGTATTAGATACGGTTACACACAACTTTTACGTAGGACAGGAGCAGGGAGAGGATTCGGCCATGGCATTTGTTAAGGAAGCATCCCAGCATTCGCCCGGAGCGACTTCGGGAAAGCGTGGAAAACAAAAATTAGGATGACCGGAGCCGAGGTTCGAACCCGGGATCTCTCGGTAATCTGCGATTGAATATAATTTTTGTGGATGGTGACGGGAATCGATTGCATAGCCTTGAGATGACAGTCCATTACACTAGACAATTATGGTATATGAACAGACGTTCTTAACGCACTTTTTATGCAAGATAGGTTGTTTATGCCGGAAGTTATTGCAACTTTTCAAGTGACAACTTTCCTTGAATGCATTCTGTTGCTTTCTAAGACAGCATGTAGTAATTTACTATTAAGATATTTAATTTTGTCAGATCGCCTGATAGATGCATTTATGATGAAATTTTTATACATAGATAAAAAAAAGTAAGCTATTCTAATGTTTAAATCTGCTTGCGGTCGTTAGGAGCCGTAACGCGAAATTAATGATGAATGATAACAGTTTAAAAGAACAAAAATGTTAGAAATTTTACTACTCAGCTAGTGTACGGCTAGTGCATGAATTTGTCCTGTTAGAGGCCCTTTCGTAAATTGACAAGGAACGAAACACATTTCGTTTTTGCCTGCCAAACTCATGTTTTTTCCCTGCTGGAAGTTATTTAAGCGTTCTCCAGGTTAGGAGGAATATATATGACAAGAACTACATTCGTAGCATTGTTCCTATTATAGGTTTTTGTGTTTCGAAAAAAAAATTAATAAAGTACTGTCAATTCAAATGAGGTTATTGGTATCAAAAAGAGCTATCACCACTGTGTTAAAATGTGCATTAGAAGTCACTTGTTATGTAATGCATTTCTACCCACACTTTCGGGATGGGTTTTGTCATACGTATTCAACAAAAGTGATGTGTATACAAGTATTCAAGAAAATCAAACATATGAACAATGGGTTATTAGATATTTTTACTTTAATTTTGGGGGTTTATCTAATTTTCGCTAATAAATGGAGATTGCTCCTTTGGTACCAATAGCCTCTCTAAACTCTCGTTTAGGTGTCAGGCCAAATCGATTCTTTGCATTAAAGACTCGCCTGCCATTATCGTCCCATGCTAAGACTCAAAGGTTACTAACAGCCAGTTATTTGGAAAAAGTACATGTTGTAAAAGAACACGCAATTAACAGGAAAAATGTTTGTACATTAACAAGGTATTTTAACATTAAACCGAATATTTAAGTAGGTATATTTTACCAAAACTATTTACTACTCACTCAAGATTTCATTTTACAAGAAGATACAATATACGTACATGTAATGTTTATTTGTTTGCTGTATTTCCAACATGTAAATTGTAATTTTTCGCCTATTATATCACGATAGACAGCTTAAAGTCGCAATATAGAGGTCCCGGGTTCCAATCACAGAAAGTTCATTCTATCAGGTTTAGTGGTTTTCTCAAATTGCGACATGAGGTTCATGAGGTTGTAACTTAAAGCGAATAGATTTCTGATTATCCGTGTCATTAATTTTATCTCTAACGACCTCATTGTTGACGAGACATTAAGCCGCACTTACTTCTCTAACCTTCTTTATTACACAAATCTCCCAGGCATTGGTTTTAATAAGATTGTCTAGGGTTACCATAAATTCAAATACGCAGTACTTAAGGATTGGCATATAAGATTTTCAAACTAAAATTCTCAACGACCTGCTTTACTAAGATGATGTGGACGATATTCAAAGTTTCAGAACGTTACCTCGAAAAGCATTCTTGCCGACTTTCCATCACTAAGGGTGCGGAGCTGAAAATTTTTAAATATCTTCCATTTTTTGTCGCATCGACTTTACCACATTATACAAAATTTTGTTATGATCACAGTCGTAAGAGTAAATTATATCTCGAGTTTGGCTGCAACGAGCGGATTAAAAAAAAAAAAAATGTTGCGAAGAGTTCGATGGATGATTTAGCAAACGATTGTATTTATATGGTAAATAGACGTCTAGAGGATAAGACAAAGCTCTTATTCTGCTTTGTTTGAATTGTGTGTCTGTGTAAAAAGTGTTTGTTTGTTAGGTGCAACATAATTTTTTCAAGAAAGTAAATTATAATGCAAGTCGTTTTCATACGAAAGTGATTCTTTCTCAACTTCATTTTCCTTATATTACCTTTCTGTTTGGCGGTTAAGTAATAATATGAGAGCAAATCGAAAATTAAATGTATTATCTCTTAATTTAACTGATTCATTTTAAAGAAATTTATATAATTATTTTCGGAAAATAATATTCACCTACTTCATTTACGCCTGTATGATAAATATGCAGCAGAGCTACTGTAAAGAAATATATTAACGTAATAAACACAAAACAAAGTAGATAAAATAGTACATGATACACTTAACAATTATAGATAAAATACTAAGGGTCGGATTCACAAACTTCTGTTAAGCATTGAACATTGCTTCAAGAACCGGAGCTAAGCGTTATAATTGATGTAAAATAGTGCTTTTATGATAAAGCCTCTAGCTGGACACAGGCTTGCCTACTAGAAAAGTAAAAAATGTGTTTGGCAGTGTTGGGATGAGAGACTGGAAGAAGAGAGGATCTCTAGTACTTGCCAAGTTATTGTGTCAATTTAATACGCTTTATAAAAATCTGTTACTAATCGTTAACAGGCAGAATTTAAAAGTTCTTTTAAACTCCTGTTCAAATTTTTTTTTTTTATTTTGCGTTACCAAACTATTTTCTACTCAAGTGCTTTATATTCAAAATATGTTGAATCATTGCAAATAAAAACTTCAATTCCTACTATGTTTCATGTAAAATATTATCCCAAAAATATTTCTCTTATTGTTATTGCCGTTTCTGATGAGCATGTCCAGGATTGTCAGCCATCGATTAATCAATAAAACAATATCGATACTCTCGTTCAGTTTGTTTTTAATAAGTACACGACTAAGTGACTCTGCGAATATTGGCAATGAGATGACTAAAACGAAATAAAAAAATAATTAACGTATCCGTGTTTTCTGGTTTCGCCCTAAGGCTAGTATGTTGGATCCACCCAAATACATAGACTTAGTTAAGGGAGCCCCCTCGGTGTTCCGTGTAAATTCCAAGCCAGTGCCGGGTTGAATAAGAGAATTTGGGATCGCCCTAACCAGAAAAGTACACAGTTTCAAGAAAAAATACATCTGTAATATCTTAGAGTCAACATACATGTGATATGATAGTTACTTGTTACGAACGTATATTCTTAGTATCAGTTAGCGAGACACATTTAGTAACAACAATACTTGTGCGGCATTGAAACGTTTGCTTTATAAGATTGGCTGAGAATCCTCTCGCACGACAAAACCTCTGCAGTTCAGGACACACTGCAAGCTTTTGTATGCACTATGTTCTATTTTATGTAACGTAAGCTAAACTATAGACCTCATCTTCAGACGTAAATTTCATCTTCATTGCATGGGCAATGCCAGCAGTTCGTTTTTTTTTTTTTTTGCATGGGGGAGGAGAAGTTACGAAAAATGACTAATGCATTTAGTGTGAGCAAGCCATTAGTAACCATTGCTTCGTAGAAATTATTAATTCCTACCAACTTTGTTAACGTTATGAGTTATCGTCTGTTATAATTAGGGCCCGGTAGTTTTCGCGAAAAGATTTTTGCCCCACTTTGTTTCAGTGTCTTACGTGCACACCTGCAGTTCAACTTAATGGCTATTGACAGTGTGTTTTTGTGCAGAGTCGTTATTCATTAGACTGTGCCAATCAGTACACGGATAACTGGCACACATCACGTCTGTGATTTGCGGGTTTAACCTCCATACGCTGGGTGTTACGGCATCCAATCACTGGCCACATAGCAGAGATGCTGGTGCGCACGTAAGGCACTGAAACAAAGTGCTGCAAAATTCTTTTCGCGAAAATTACCGGGCTCTAGTTATAATGTTCCACGTTGCTGCTTATTGTAACAGTAAACATACGTTGGTCAAAAATGTGCGTTCTTGGGCGACGGGAATAGGACAAATTGGTAATGAATAACATGTTCTATGGTGCGGAAATATAAACTTAAAGGGAATCATTATTAAACCTAAATACTAATTTTAGTAGTTTCCGGTAATTGCATAATTCCACCACACGTGAATTCTGTATGATTTTATAATCGCTCAAATACATACAAAAATTTTCAAGTATGTATAAGTCTAAACGTATTTCTTATCTGTAATTGCTTTAAGAATAATTGTTAGTATTCGTACAACAGAATTTATAAATCTGACATTTCTGCCTCAGATCTTCCAGCAGTGTACAGAACTTTGACCGATTGAAGATAATTTGGGAACTGCTCAAAGTGCGTGTGTGATATCTGTTCTTTCGTGTGTCTATTTCAGTCCACCAGCAATATTTACTTTTTTTCTCATGAAAAAAAAAAAGCGAAAATGTTTTTTTTGCGGTCCTGTAAGGTACGGAAATATTGGTGCAGAGGCGGGTACAAACCACCTTATTTCATTACTCTGGGCTGCTACAGGTCTAGGAAACAAGTGAAACGTAGATAATTCCTGCAATTTGTAAGTAGTCTTGGAAAACTTGGAAAAGGCAGGAAAATTCCTTTGGAGTCTGGAAATTCAGGCGTGTAGTACAAATTTCAGGATATGTGATACGCCTTGTCTCTAAAGTTCAGCATTTGCAGCACTTTCGTGGATGGCATTAATGTTAATTCCTCAAATTTTTTATGTGTGTAGTGAAAACAGTAAAGCGGTTTCCACAATACAGCGGCAAGTTCCTGCCATGTCTTCATAATAGAGCGACGAAATATCGCCGGTAGCAAGCGACGCGAATTTGTGCTGCCGTCCTTTACCAAGACAAATAACTTTGTAATATTGTAAACTGGTTTTGAAGACACATGAACGGAAAATAATAGAAATTATAATCTGTTTATGCTTGTATCGATTTAAATAAATAAATATCAAACAGAAAGCAAAAGTTAAATTTCCTACTGAAAAATAAGGTAAGAAAATATATTAGTTTCTTTTCAGCGAACTTACGCTTAATTTGCACAAATACCGGAATTTTTAACGGAATGTTATTAATATAAACCGGTTGTTTATTTCTTTCAAACTTGAAAAATTCGTAAAATACATGCACAAGATTTAAAATGTAAACAATTTTTCTTCTTTGTATCGGTCGCCAGCGATGAGCGTCAGATCCAGTGTCAGCCGCTAGTGCAATTTTCCCAACGCTCGACGCTGGCGTCAAGGCTCTGATTGGCTGACGCTCGACGCTAAGCGTCACGTCGCTCTATCGTGAAAACCGCTTAACTTATCAATTATTTACCATAACCTTAAAAACTGGAACTCAAGACATTGTGTGTCTGAGTTTATTTTTATTGCTAAACCAGGTTACCGTAAATATGAATATTTCGGTAGCACAGTTTATATATTAGGCTACCAGAACTGTTCGTGATCGATGACAGTACAACTACTGTTCACTTAACTGCCACATTAAGCCACCATAACCCAGAAAACGGATAACTTAGGAAAACATGAAGTAACCAGAAATTTTCACATCCGCTTTTTAAAAACACTTTAAATTTGGTAAATTTTTGAGTAAATGAAAATGTTAAGAAAGTCTTACTTTTTGTCTGGAAAACCCGGGAAAGTAAGAAACTAAATCCTGATATTCTGTAGCAACCCTTCTGCTATAACGACATAAAATGAAAGAGTTACAGCTGGTGTTTAAATAGAGGCGATCTATTGGCGAGTACTGCACGCCAGCTCAGTGACTTGTGGCTAGAAACTAGGGCGAGGCGTGATACGCGTCCTGTGTTGTCCTTAGAGCTCGTCTACCCAGGCTGCCATCTTAAGGCTCGGTTTCAGTCGCTATATTGCATTTTATTATTTTTTGCTTTATTTGTAATTCTGAGAAGAAAAAATGTTACATCTGCGACTATTCCGCAAATTACATTCACCTTGAGCTACAGTACAAGCATGGCGATAGAGCTAGTAATGCATAGTTGGGTCGCAATTTGTCGGGCAAATTATCAATATAAAAAAATTTGCCACACACATTGCGGCATAATTATAATTAATAGCTCAATCGGAAGGTCAGTACTGTATCGAAATGTAAATAGAATTTGAGTTACAATCGCATATTCTATATTTTTTCTTCTTAGAATTCTAAAAGAAAGCGAAAAATAATAAAATTAAATATGGCGATTGAAACGGAGCCTTAGTTGCACGAAAGTGGTGCCGTGCCGTATGGGTTATAAGGCTTCCTACAATCCTCAATGCTCCCTTCTTCCCAGGAGAAGTCGGCTAAATGCAGGAAGCTAAATTTCGCCAAGGAGACGTACATCACCAGGCAACCGCAGTAATAATAGGTTGGATACAAACAAAAGAAAGTGTTCATTAGTCACCCAACTGTTGCGTTACCTCGCAAGACGTGATTAATTACTGTCGCCTGAGCTTTCGAGACGTTTTCAAGTGGAGGCTTTAAATAAGTCCTCGCCGAACGCTTGAACTGTGAGTTATCCTGTGGAGATTGTTAGATTACCGAAGAACTGCCTAACTTGTTCCCATTGTTTTTATCTATTATGTGAAAACACTCTTCACAATCCAGTTGTAGGCCCATGTGTTTTGAAAATACATAAGCGGCCGTGGGCTCTGTTGGCCCTCTCTCCTTATTGGCTGTTGCCTTTGTGGCGCGCGGTTCTGTACTGCGCTGCACATCCATTCTGTACAGGCCTCCTTACCCCTCTTTTACACTTCCCCTGTGACACTTTCAAATAGTAAACGTTTATTTACATTAGCTTGGAGTGTTTAACATTTGAGAAAAATGCTTTGCCCTGCATGAAAAGACGGTTTTGTTAGATAACACACGAATGTAAACCTTGTACTTTAACAAGAAAAAAAAAAAACTTGAGAATGAAGTTGACAAAAAATAATTGCGTATGTTTAAAAAAACTTTAAACTTTACAGGGAGAGCATGGTAATAAATATGTTTGTCTATATATTTACAAATAGTTACATATAATAACTGTTCATTTGCAAATTAATTCCCGTACAATTAAAAAGAATTGTTTGAAACGACAAAAAAAAATTATGGCGACCAGTTTTTAAGAATTTTTTTGTGAAAATACGAAACAGTTAAGTTACATTTCGTAAAATATGACAAGTCGTCGAAGTTTATTTTGTAATAAGGTAGCAGACGGTAATAAGGCTCACCAGGTAATAAGGCGCAATTGCTGTTTAAAATGTTAACCGCCTACGAACCTCTTCGCTAGCAGCATAACCACCAAGCTACTAGTGATGTTAAATAACGACAGTAGTTTCGAACTTGAAGTCGCAGTTGTTTTCTGTAGAGCGTGCATGGAAGAATACGGAGGTGAGTGTTACCTTGATTTTATAACTTTTCTCCTCTAAAGAATTTTTGCCTTTCAATGTATGAACTTTAAATACATATACGCGAAATAAGATGTCAATATATACTTAACAACACAACCATGCCTTGAAAGTCCGTTTTATATTATTCCTCTTGTTCATAGCAAATAAAATAAAAATGTCATTCTAACAGGTAATAAAGCCCACTCGTGTTTTGAGTGGGTCTTATTACCTTTTACCTTTTTACTTTTAAGTACATTTTAAGTACATTACGTTTTATTTGCTTTAATTAAAATACAAAGAATAATTCGGTGCCTGTTAACCGCCATGTTATCCGTGTTATATTTATTTTCATATAAATGAACGGTTTAAAGAAAATGTCAGTTACTATGACTACGTTTTTTTTTTTTTACTCCCCAGAAAATTATTTTAACAACTTGTTCTAATATGGTCATATATGTTTAAAGAAACTGTGGCTGTGTTCTCAGACGAATCCAAAACTATGTTCTGAACAAACGTGTAATGTTCATACGCGTACTTGGCGTAACCAGAACTGAATCTTCGATATTCGCATTTTGTAAGTTAGTGTCTTAGCCAACTATGTCATATAAGATATGCTGGATTTGGATACAAGTTAACCTTCACCGTTTGCTTATTTATTTTCCCGTGGTTTGTGTTCATTAACATTACAAATACATTTACTTCAAATTAGATACCTAAAGTAGCATTCAGTTTCTAAACTAAATAAGTGATTTTTTCAAATGTATGACTTTAAGCAGATACAGTGATAAGATGGGTGTCGACAGCAAACCGTAAATTTGCGGGAAACCTACGTTTTTTCGGAAAGCGTGAACATAACGTCAAACACGCATTTGTGTTGCAGAAGTTACACCGGTTTTCAGTAACTAGAGAATAAAATTGTGTGAAGCAAGAACACAAGAAAACGAATTATAGTGGTGAATATATTTTGGTATTGGTTACATTTTTATTTTACTAACTACAATATACAAACCTATATACTTCACTTTTTTTGAAATTTTATGAACGTTTTATCTGCTGCCGTACAGGTGCACAGGCGTAGGTCTCATTATGTAGATAAGGGTGAGATTTGTTTTAGCCTACTTAATCTTTAATCTGTAAACTTATCATTAGGGGATTGAACGCTCTAAGCTTGGTAGTTATGACTACTGAAGTCGCTCGCGTAAGATTTTCTCCTTTCATTAATGCCATGTCGGAATCACAATTGCGCGACTGAAACGACACGACTGCCACGACACTAAATGTTTAAGATATCCGCTAAGCAGCACGGAGTTTTTTTTATAACGTCAGCACGACAAAAATTTCGCTTCGCTAATTCCGAATAAAAATTGTATCGATTTTGTTAGTCGGAATTACTGGTAAAACTAGTGAGTTGGCAACATATTTCTTTTCCTTAAAGATATTTTTGTGTGTTGTAAGCAAATCATTGTTTGTTTGGGTGTTTGTTTCAATATTATGCAATGCCAGTGGGTATTTAAAATGTGTCATAATAAACGAAATGAAACTAAAATGCAAAAAATATCTGTGGCTGTCGTACTAGAGGTAACTGTGTTGTGGAAATTAACAATTTACATATTTTTTGTGTATTTGTTTCTCGGCAACCAAGTAACGAGAATGTTAGTGTATCAGGACCTTCGTGTCGCTTGTGTGGCGCCATTGTGATTCCGGCGTCAGTTGATTCTCGTTATCAGATAAAGGTAGTATTAAGGTTACAACAGAATCAGGAAACCAACAAAGCTTTAATCAATACTCTGACATGCCAAACATATTATGCATACATCCACTGTAAGAGAAGTTATGAAAAGAAAATGGGCATGTCCAAGGCGTACACGAATTAAGAGGATTTCTTCGCGGTGTCAAATTTCCACATTTGACGCGTGGGAACAGCGTAGCGATAAGAGCCAGTGTCCCACGCTTGACGAGAAGCATATCGCCTCTATCCGCAGCGCGCCAAACTGGCGTGCAAGGTTTCCGTTGGTCTTTTTACTATGGGACTTTAAGGGCGCGGTCGACTACCTGTCGGGAAATTATTTAAGTTTTTGACGAGCAATTGTGTTGTTGTTAAATAAAGTAGACGGGTTTTATATTTTTCTACGCATAATATGACTGTCATACCACATTTAGACACATACATAAAATAGCACAGTTATTAAATAAGCCCAAAAAAAATTTTTAAAGTTAGCATTTGTAAGTA
>PNEQ01030982.1:8603-24216 GCA_003012365.1 Medauroidea extradentata
ATATATATATATATGCGCCTCTGACTGCCGGTCGACACAAACAGCAATCAGGTTGTAAGCGACATGTTGTCCAGGTCAAGGGGGTATTCCCATGGCCGGAAGGTAAGGGGGTGATTTGTTAACAGGGGGCAGGGGCAGTGAACCAATATGAGAGTGAGTATGTAATCCAATCACGCCTGCCCGGCGCGTCAATTAATGCCACGCGTGATTGGTTCCGGCTCGGAGGACAGAGGAGGCCCCACGCGGCGTCACAACGAGCTGCTTCTTTGAATATACTCTCGCCGAACCTATTTCGCGTCGCGCGGCAAGCCTTTCTTTCTCTCGCCGCCTGTACAATCGAGGAAGTGACAGTTCGTTCGGGATAAAGTGAGCACTGAAAATTTAACTTTTTAAAAAATATCGCTAGCTGTTTGCTAGCTGTTACTGCACATAATTAAACATGAACTATAGTTCCCTTAGTGTTTTGGTTAATAGCGAAGTTACACAATATAGTTCGGCGTATTTTACTATTTAAATACAACAATAATGGAACAAAATAAACCGAAATCGACATGTACTTGTGTTTCGTATAATTAATAAACATTTTTTTTCAAACTATACAGGTTCCTGCCAACTGCAAAATTTATATCGCACGCACAAACACCAAGTGGCGTGTCCAGAGAGGTTAGACATCCCCCGGTCGTTAGCCGTTACCTACGGAAAGATACGAACTGGCAGAAAACAGAACTTTAGCAGGGAGTTTTAAAGTGCTCACTTTATTCCGAACCGCCTATAGCTTTTTCTCAACTGCTGCGTATGCCCAGGGCATGGCTATGCGCGCATATTATCGCCCCCTTCTGATTTAAGAGTACTGGCGTGCCTGAACACTTTATTTTTTTCGCCTGAAGCACGGAAACTGGGACGACGGTAAGTCGACTCCAATGCATGCGTTAAACACCGCTTCGGGTTTAAGCGCAGAGTAGTAAACTAGCTTACAGTGTTTTAGCAAACCCTATTATTTTATTTGTGGAAAGTACGCGTTAAGGGCACGATTCACCTCCGTTTTCAACGTCATTTATATTTTTATATTTGCACGAGACATTTTCTCCCTTATTTTAGACATAAACTGTGATTAAATCTTCTTCTTAGGAAATTTGTGTATCTCTCATAGTTTTTGCGTAATGAGTCGTAAACGTCAAAATTTGCATTTTACGGTTTTATGTACGCCACGAAAACCAGCTGACAAACCAAACCGAAAAAATTCGCAGCGTATGTCGCAATGTTGTAGGCTGTGATTTGACATATATAAAAACAAAAAATAATATTTTTGTATTTAAAAAAAATTGTTGAAATTTTTAAATTTTCTTTTTAAAATTTAGTATTTTTTTCTTAAATATGAAATATTTCATTTTTTTGTTTTTATGTATGTAAAATCATAGCCTACAAAATTGTTATACACTGTGATTTTTTTTCGGTTTGGTATGTCAGTTGGTTTTCGTGGCGTACATAAAACCGTACAATGCAAATTTTGACGTTTACGACTCATTACGCAAAAACTATGAGAGGTACACAAATTTCCTAAGAAGAAGATTTAATCACAATTTATGTCTAAAATAATGGGAAAAATGTCTGGTACAAATATAAAAATATAAATGACGTTGAAAACGGAGGTGAACCGTGCCCTTAAGGGGCCTTGCTAGATAGGTTGCGTTTGTGTGTGTAAGACAGGAGCGGTAAGGTTGCCGTTCACCGACGTATGTAATACATTATCGCCTCTCCGCGCAAGCTACCCAGCTTGCGTGCAATGCTGTGCCATTATTCTTGTACCTATGTGACTTTAAGCAGTGATCTGTTTATGGGCAGCGTAGTTCAAAGTCTAACGCTTGTTTCTATAGTTATGTTTCTCGAATCTGATCGTTTATTTCCAGATACGGGAGTCTTAAAAAAGCCATTTCTGGCCGTTTTCAGCTGCAATAAAATAATGCTTTTAATAAACGTGCCGGATTTTCGTAACTATAGCGACGTAGTTTGAAGTGTGTGTTATTTTCGTAGATATAAAGGTGTAATGTGCCTTAAATAGTTTCGTCAAAGAAATAATCGTAACTCGCTGCAACGCATTTGAAGAGCAGGTCTCTATCAACTTGTTTTACGATTACGTCTGGTATTTTTTTCCGACTACGGCAATATCAAAAAGCCATTTTCGCCTCTTTGAACGAGATGGCAATAATGTTTTAATAAGCGAAAGGTATTTTTAAAACGATAGAGACATAGTTTAGAGCGTGTAATCATTTCGTAGAAAAAAAACGCGTAGGAAACACGTTTAATATGCAGTTATACGTGAAAAAAAAACACTTTTCGTACAAAGAGACAGAACGCCCCATGCTCCAGGTCAAATTAAGTCTTAATATGTGTGATAAATACATAGTGGTTTAACCACAGGCCTATAGCTACAATGAACGGAACAACATTTTGTTTAAGTATTAACAATAGACTACATGTATTAAATCTGAAATAATTACTAACTAAAAAAATGTATTTTTGTAATGCCTTTGTTTTTCTTTGCTTTAAGGCCACGAGTGCTTGTTTATGTGATTTTAGTAACTTTATTTTTTAAATCCTGAAAGAGAGCAGACATCGTAAAACCATTACAAAGAAATGTTGGAAATTGTTGGCGCTATGTACTCTAATTTATTCAAAACGTAAGTTTCTATAACTTTGTATAATTATCAACTTAATTAATAATTAATAAATAAATTAACTAGCCAAAGATATAAAAACTTGTATTGAAAAAATTAGTCTACATAATACAAACAATTTCCAACATTTCTATGTGACTGTTTTGGGATATCTGCTCCATTTCAGGATTTAAATAATAAAGTTATTAAAACCACACATATAGGAACCCGTGGTCTTAATAGATGCTATTCATAATATTACGGGAAAGAAGAAGGCTAGAGTAGTAATTTCATCGTCGTATGCTTTCTTGACTACAATCCGTTCACTATGGCTGAAAACTGTTGTTTCCACTTGCATGTTTAAAACAGTGATACTGGAACAATAACAAGTTTGTTACCATGTTAAATAGCTGAATTGGGTAGGACATCACGGCCCACGTGATCCACCCTGTAAGCCCGCTTATGTCGTAGGGTAATGGTTAACTATGATAACAATCGATGCTTATCGATATCGGCTACGTCGTTAAGTTCAGTCATCAGGGACCTGAAACATCCCCCCTTTTGTTTTCCCCCAAACTAGGATGAAAACATCTATAACTTCGTATCACGTTTGCAACTGGAATTTAACTTATTTGTAGGGACAGGAAAATTTGGCGCATTCAATGACCTGCAGGCTAGAATTAACTATCCTATATATAATCAAGCCCCGTCTATTCGTTCTATGTCTGCTCCAGTGGGTAGCAGTTAACGGACAAATGGTCGGGGCTTGAGTATGCATACGATAGTAGATTCGAACATGCAAGTAATTTAATTCGCGAAATTTTTCTGTCCTTACTTATTTGTAAGGCTAGGAATATTTCGCGAGTTCAACGAGCAACATGCTAGAATCCATTATCCTGTGTATACCGAAGCCCTACCGTTTGTCCATTAACTGCTACTCATTCAGGCAGCAGACAATGAACGAATAGAAGGAGCTTGAATATGCATAGGACATTAGATTCTAGCATGCAGGTTATTGAACTCGCGAATTTTTCCTGTCCTTACTTATTCGACGCTATTCTGGCAGGCGTTGAACCAATAATAAAGAAGCAACTAAATGCAGGCTCGATCATGTGTAGAGCCACGATTTTATGGCGAAAAGATTTTTGCAACGTTTGGTTTCGATGCGTCATGTGCACACCTGCAGCTCTGCTACATCGTCTGTGGTTGGATGATTTTACTCTCACTGGCCTTGGAAAATTATAGACGTACAGACTCACAATAATCTTATTATGATTGGTGCAGTAAAATGAGAAACGTGTCTGAACATAGACACGCTGCCAATAACCTTGAAACAGAACTGCCGATGTGGACGTGAGACACTGAAACAAAGTAGGGCAACAATCTTTTCGCGACAAAATCGTGGCCTTAATCATGTGATATCACAGTGTAAGCGAGCAGCCAATGAACAGCTGTTGTCTTCTTTAGACAAAATTCTTGGAGGCTAGCCGACAGGTCGGTGAACCCGCAAATTTTTCCGGACTCTATCAATTATGTACGGACGACATATCCAATGCGGTAATCGAGTCCCTGCAGCGCGATTTTGTTTTGTACTCGCCCGGGGGAAGATTTCAAAGTACGGCAGTTACTTAAGAGGGGGTGGTACATAATTCAACGCTAAAAGCATTTATCTATAACTGTAGGCTTCTTGGAGCAAGCAATAGCAATCCTAGACAATAGTTTTAGCCAACGTTTTAAACACAGTTGTTTCCAGTGTTACGAACTTCTGAGACACAATCTCTGACGCCGGAACCTCGTGCATTTAACTGCGGCGCAAGAGATCATGCGTAACGAATTTGTAATTTTGGATAAATATTTACTCATAAAGTTGGCAAATATCATTATCTAGGATTGTCATTGAGTATTTTATCCATTTTGGTTTCGAAAACAGCGTAGAAATCAATTGATGTTTTCACCGTATTTTTATCTACCACGCACTCTTAAGAACCTGTGTCACTTAAGTTCAATTTTTCTTAATTCCTTCCTGATAAAATTTTTGGCAGGGTTTGGTTGAAAAATGTTTCAATAGGGACATAGCTAATCGCTTTACCTTTCGTTACGTAGCATTCGAAAAATGAAAGCGTAACTATGAAATAATCGAGCTTATTTGAATTTTACTATAAAATATCACTCTCGCCAAATAATAAATACTAAATAATCCCAGTACCGATTTCAACCAATTTATACGCAACTATATTGCATAAATTTTATAAAGTAACATCGCCGGTTATTCGTCACGTCCTTCATTATTAAACAAAAACGAATCTTATAAACAAAATACGTGACGCAGCCTCTTAACACCTTAATGTCTCATTCCCGAGGTTTTGAACTACACGTTACCTATATTTCCTTATTCTAGTCGAACCTTCTGGTCAATCCCAGCGAAACCGTGGTGGTGTAGTGGACTGACCATTCTCCTGCCATCATGGCGATCTGGGTTCGACTCCCGGCTAGGTGAAGTCCTGATTTTTCGCAAGTGAAACATGATGGTAGTTTATTTTGGCTGGCGGGTTTTCTCGACGTTATCTCGTTTCCCCCGCCTCCTCATTCAACTGCCGTTCCGTCCTCATAAACTCATATCATCCCGATGTTAGGCGCTGATCAAACACACTCTCTCGTTCATTCTCTCTCTCATTCCTTCTCTCTACCTCTCTCACTTTCTCCCTCTCTCTAGCACTTCTGTCGTTGCACATTTCTCACCGATGCATTGTTCCACTCACTAGTCACTAAACATCGTCACATCGCCGCAATTGTTTGCATTTCTTCCTTCGTTGCCTTCCACGCACCATGTAAACACTAATCAATCACTGTCTGCTGTATCTACAGACCCAGGCGATCCCGTACAGACCCATACTTCGCTACCCCACTGACGACTTTTAACTGGGCTGCGTCTGAAAGTTCCAGTTGACAGGATCAGTTTTCGTGTCCATCTCGGTGCGCTCCGCCCAAGGGCACTTATCGGTACCGATTGATTCGAGTCCGTCAGTACCCAGCTGAATGACGTCACGGAGTTACCCAATTACGCAACATAAAGACAGGGCCGGACTCGGGTGTGGCTGTAAAGCGCTGACTATAATAAAGATAGGGGAATGAAGACAAAAGAATTCATCAAACGCATGAAGAAATGTGAAGAAAAAAAACACGAACGTTAGCAATCTTAAGTACTCTCGACGATTGAGAAAACGGCACGCAAAATCTTTCATTATAAATAAAGACAGGAACAATTCGCGGGTTCACTGACCCGTAGGCTAGTCTCCAAGAACATGTGTGTATTCAAGCAGACATTATCTGCTCACTGGCTGCTCGATGACGCAGTGATATGGGCCTGCATTTAGTTGCTTATGTACTATTGGCTAAGCCACTCCCAACAAGTGTCAAATAAGTCACGGGCGAATTGAGAAAGTGGCACGAGCTTACAGTTGCTGGAATTATAGCTCGGGACCAAAAGAAAACGCCAATTGTTCAGGTCTCTAAGGTAAACAGACTAAAACTCAACTAGCTCGGCAAACAAATGCATAACCAGCAGGTTAACTAGAAAGCACAAGAGAAGATAATGGAAAACGAAGCATTTTTTGAGTTTTTTGAACGCAACGGCATTTTAAGGGTGTCCACGCGGTAAAAAATTCGTAATATTTTATTTGCACGATGTAGTGTACGTTTTATACACGTCACCTGTGCCTACATTTTCCACTTGTAACAAATCTTTAGCTCTGACCGTTTTCTCATACCGTCAGAGTTTACAAGTTACGGGAACATCGGAGTAATAAAAAACCAAGTGACTTATTGGAACGAAATAATTTACACTGAAATTATATATTATGGGCCCTATGCTAATATATTTAAAATACTCAGCAAAATAATTTTGTCTTTTTTTAAATTGCCAAAAATAAAGTAAATTGTCATAATTTCCAGATTTTTTTTTTAACTAAAGAGGAATTATATTTTGTGTTTTTAACTCTTTTAGCATATTGCTCACAACATGTAATTTCACTGTAAATTATTTAATTTGAGTAAGTCACTTGGTTTTTGTTATTACTATGTTCTCGTAACTTGCAAATTCTGACTTTGTCATGTCGCCATGGGAAGACTTTGTTAGCTAAAAAATTGTTTACAAGTGTAAACGTAGTCACAAGTAGCGTACATAAAACGAACACACTGTCGTGTAAATATATAATATTGCATTTTTGCATTTTGTCAATTTTCAGTGTAGCGTTACACTGAAAAATAATAAACGTGGCATGAGGAAGATATCCGAAGGACAGGGATCACACCTCGAATGCAGATGTATTACTGGATGTCCGTAGACATCTGCGCACCCCGAAAATGACATAGACTGAGGCCCTACGATAGAGAAGCGCCGGAATGATAAGGCGGGGGAAACAGAATATCGCCGAGAAAACCCGCCGGCCAGCGACATCTTCCGGCACGATTTCCACATGCGAAAATCCGGGGAACAGCCCTATCAAGGAATCGAACCCGTTGTCGCCTTGGTGGAAGGCGAGTGGTCTGGCCATGTTACGATATCTGCTCTCTTTTAGACTCTAAAAATCTTACTTGGAAGAACAGCATACATAGAAACCCGTTGATTTAAGTATGTATATATACGTTTCAGGACAGTTGTGACACTTGCGTGAATTTTCTAGGTGTTGTCCTGTTTCCTCCGCATTTCCACTCATCCACTGATGCATGGACACATTTCGTAACATGAAGTACTACCAAGGTTGAAAAAAAAAACTTGCATTCCATTTGTGAAGGGAAACTTTCAGTTATGCACGCTGTCCTACTTTTATAAGACAGCAGTAAGCCTATTTACACTTCACTGGAAATTCACGCGTTCTCCAAAACTTCTGTCCTGTCACATGTGCCTTACTACTAATATACCTGGATAAGTTTTCCTTTCCTATAAATATCTGGAGGAAAATATATGCAGTATAATTCACACATGTGATGGCGGTGTCAAGGTCGCCGAGTGGTGTGCGAAATCGGCCGATACAAGTTTATTAGAAAACTATCTGAACTTGCGTGAGTGATATCTACTTAGGCATATAATTTTAATTTAAGGAACCTCACTGTACTAACAAGCCGAAAACTCATTTGTATCATATTTATTCATAAGTAGAGGAACGATTTCAAGGCTAAAAGATTTCTGCAACATTTTGTTTCAATGCGTATATGTGCACATCTGCAGCCCTGCTACGTCGTCTGTGATTGGGTGATTTTACTCTCACTTGCCTTGGCAAATTACAGACGTACGCAGTCACAATAATCTTATTCTGATTGGTGCAGTCAAATGAGACTCGTGTCTGAACAAAGACGCTGCCAATAACCATGAAGCAAAGCCACCGATGTGCACGCGAGACTCTGAAACAAAGTGGGGCAAACATAGTTTCGCGACAAAATTCTGGCCCTACTGATAAGCTGCCAACACGTAGTATTAACACACACTGTCCTGACTCAACCCTGAATATAGACGGTGCTAATGCTGTCGGGAGTTCCACGCGCGATGTGTGTAAATTGAACCTAGTACTATGACTGCGCGCATGTAGGCTTGCGACAAAAGGCAGGAAGACAGTACTTAGCCCGTGTGCCGGCTTTTGTTCCGCCACAGCCATGCCACTATTACCTCACCCCCTACAAGCGGCAGACAAATGCCGCGTGAATATCACCTCTCTTAAGTTCGTCATAACAGACATCTTCTCACGCCCAACTTTCCTTGAATTGTGCCACGTCGCGCACAAGTTTTCCCGCTTCTGCGTGAGCACTGGTTGTCGTCGAGTGAGAACAAGACTCTGCCCTCTGCCACAAGTTTTTATTATTATCATTATTATATTATTATTATTAATTATTATTACTGAAAAAAGGAGCAAATATACAAACGTTAAAGCTATCTGTTCCTATTTATGCCGTTTTGTGAGAGTTTAATATTTTAAATCCTGAAAGGAAGCAGATATCGAAAAACCAATACATATAAATGTTGGAAAAGTTTGTACTAAGTACCCTAAATTTTTTCAGAACTATATTTATATAATTTTGGCTAATTACCGACATCGTTAAATTTTCTTTAAGTCAATAACTAACCAAAATTAAAAAAAAAAAAAGGCTACGCACTACGAACAATTTTCAACATTTCATTGTAATTATTTGCCGATATCTGCTCCCTTTCAGTATTTAAGAAATAAAACTTATTTATATAGCATAAATAGGGCTCGAACAGCGCGATGTGTGTTCGGAGTTACGTTAGTTCTCCACAAATTTCATCTACGAGAGAACAAAAAACAC
This sequence comes from Medauroidea extradentata, assembly GCA_003012365.1. Classification (NCBI taxonomy): domain Eukaryota; kingdom Metazoa; phylum Arthropoda; class Insecta; order Phasmatodea; family Phasmatidae; genus Medauroidea; species Medauroidea extradentata. Next base: position 17,576 of record PNEQ01030982.1, read on the forward strand.
TTCAAACCACTTGTGAATATGAATTTTATACATCACGCGCATAGAAAATATTATTTCAGAGCCCTCAAACTTTGTTAAAAATCAGCTTTTTCAGACAGTTGTAAAAATAGGTTACTCGGGAGAATATGCAACATTTAAGGGTGTCCAGCGGGGGGGAAACCATAATTTTACATTTGTATAAACAGTGGTAGTTTTGTAGACATTATTTGGGAGTTAATGTACCCCAAAAAAATTAGCTCAACCTCTTTTCACATAATGGCACTTCAAAAGTCAAACGTTGCAGGATTTTAGTTCTTATAAGCCGCAAAACATAAATAAATTAAAAATACACACAAACTACGTGTCGCGGGCTACTGATTCACAGATTTTAAAATCTATTAGAAAATGTCTGAAATTTTAAATTTTTTGCCTCCTTTGCAGATTTTTTTAAATACAAAAATATTAATGCAATGGATTGTAAAACATGTTAAGCAGTAGCTTGTGACACGTATTTCCGTATGAATTTTTGAATTTATTTATGTTCTCTGTTTTCTGCGACTTATAATAACTAAGAACGTGCAATTTTTTATTTGAGTGCCATCATGGGAAAACTGGTTGAGCTAATTGTATTTTTTCGTAAGACGAAAATGTACTCCTACACTGCTTCATACAAACATAAAATAGTGATTTTTCCCGAATTGGTCACCCTTAAGGAATTTCAAAGCCAGAATATTTTAATAAATGCGTAAAGAAAATATTACAATAACGACCTATTTTCATAGGTAATTTGTATGAGTCAATAATGAGATTAAAGTTTCTTTAAAAAAAATGTTTTATTAATTACTAACAAGACGTAAAAAATGCATAACTAGCAACTTTCCCCAGCTTAAATCTCCCGTAGAGTTATATTATGTGTACTGGATTCTTTCAAAATTGAGGTCTACAAGTACATTAGACTTTGCTACAGTGACGGCTTCAATAAAATGATAGGTCACCGATTAAAGTCTCACAGTAAAAACGTTACGGCATAAATATTTTACGACTTGGGCTGTAGAGGCAATATCACAGTACATGTGTATTTCATGATAATTAGAGAGGCTGGTTTATCGCAGGAAAACTTGACTGTTTACTGTGTTTCAACACACGTTCAGCTTATCAGAATATTACTGGCTGTAGCTTGTACGTGGAGCTGTTGCCCTATTTGACTGAGTCAATAAGAATCCCGGTATTGCTACATGTGATGCATATTACTGGTCTGCATACAGCTGCGTTGTATCAGACGTATATCACCCAATCATACATGAAACAAGAAACTACAGTATTTTCAAGGGCACGTTGGCACAAAAAAACAATTTTGCTATATCCCATCGTCTCTAATTATTATTTATGTCGAGCAGTCGACCAGGAATATAAACTACGCTTCGTCGAAGAGCAAACTTTGATAATACGCAGAGAAAAAAGTTTGGTTGAGTCAACCGTATGTTCTGACGTGGCGAAAATAACCGTGAAAACGTTGAATCAACCAATTATATGGTTGCCTGGCTGATTTTGTTACCTCAACAGGAGGGTTTAGTCCCGTTAAACATGAATTTTGTTACGCCAACAAAACCAGTTTGTCACGCTTTTCACAGACTGTTCAGCCAACAAAAATTTTGTTTGGAAAAAATTTGTTTTTGTTTCACCACATACAAACTTACGTATTGTTAACCGTAGGAAACCATTTTCTCTGCGCACAGTTTGAATGGATGTTATAGGCGAACACAGAAAATACAATAATTGTCTAACACTCCTTCTTAAGAGTGTTCAAGTGTGATAAGATATTGATTTTAAATTTGTATAAAATAGTGTTACTTTTGTATACGGTGCTTTAGAGTGCAGTTTTCTCTTACAAAACAATTTTAGCTCGTATAGTTTTCTCATAACGGTGCGTCAAAGTAAAAATTTGCATGATACGCTGCCATGCAAATAGTAAAAACTGACTGACTTACTTAAACGAAATAATTCACGGTTAACTAACATTCCAAGAGCTACGCAGCAAAGCATTTAGAAGCCCACACGTAATATTTTGAATTTTTTAAAAACCGCAAAAGTACAAGAAAAGTTGAACATTCAGTATTATATTTAAAATACCAAAATAATTAACTGGATTTCACCAAACAATGTACAAACTTCAAAAAACTGTAAATTTGTGTCACTTTCGCTGCAAACCCTTTACTTGTCTGACACATCTTTGGGTGCGCTGAGCTGTTAATTAAAGCAGCTACTTCATGCAGGACTAATCATAATCATTTATCATCATAGTGTCATATCAGCCAGCAGCCAGCGTATGACTATAATCTCTATATAAAAAAACAAGCCAGCCGGCTGCGACGTTGCCCGCGTGAAATTATGTGATGTAAACAGTAACTCTGAATAAAATATGTGATGAAGACATTTAACAGCTAGCGTACTCAATAACAGTGAACTATAATTAACTGTCTTAGCTCAGTGTAAAGAGCGCGCGCAATATTCTCGTATGATGTCGTAGTAATTCCCATCGCAAAGTCTTGCACGGGATACGAACCCGTAACCCCGCCCCTCCCACACCACAAACTTTATACAATACCTGAGTGAATGCTTAAAGGCAGGCTGTGATAATTCTTTTGTATGTACAGGCTACAGTCCAAAGAGGTTTTATTTAAGAGTAGGTTGGCAAAATTCGTTAATTAACGGGGTTAAAAGGGGTGAAATGTGTTTTTAAAGAATCCTTTATATCTCATTAATCGGGAAAACTATCATAATTTTTTTAACTTCATAATACTGCCCAAAGAAATGCATATTTGTGAATTTTTCGATTTCGCGAAATTCGAAAATTAAGGAGGTGAAAAGCCGTAAAATGTGTTTTTCATTAATCCGTGATTTCTTCTAAACAATTTCAGATGTGAGGTGATTTTTTTCTTTAAAATGATGCTTAAGTAAGTATCTACAAAGTATTTTTAGAATTTTTCGAAATTCGTCCTTGAAAGCTCTTTAAAAAATATAACGTGTTTTTAATTAATCCCAATTATCTCATAAACCAGTGGAAACAGTGAAATGGTTTCCGCTTTAAAATAAATATTACGTAAATATCAACAAAGTAATTTCAGGATTTTACAAATTCGTCCTTGAATCTGTTAAAAAAATATAATGTTTATTTATTTATTTATTTTTTTTTTTTTTCAAATAATTATCAGTACCGCTTATACCCGTCGAGACATCGAGATGATTTTTTGATAAGAATGAAGCTTAATAACTACAAATCAAATTCAGGATTTTATGTAATTCGAAAATTAAGGATGTGAAAAGCAGTAAAATAGTACAGTCTCCCGGAATAAGAGAATGATAATGGAGAAACAATTCAACAGTCGTTTCTTTTTGCCAACCTTCTCATAAATAAAACCTCTTTGGACTGTTGGTTGTACATACGAAAGAATTATCACGGCCTGCCTTTAAGCATTCACTCAGGTATTGTATAAAGTTTGTAGTGTGGGAGGGGTGGGGTTACGGGTTCGTATCCCGTGCAAGACTTTGCGATGGGAATTACTATGACATCATACGAGCATATTGCGCGCGCTCTTTACACTGAGCTAAGACAATTTATAGTTCACTGTTATTGAGTACGCTGGCTGTTAAATGCCTTCATCACATATTTTATCCAGAGTTACTGTTTACATCACATAATTTCACGCGGGCAAAGCCGCAGCCGGCCAGCTAGTACGTATATATTCTTGAAGACTAGCCTATGGGTCAGCGAACCAGCGAATTTTTCCCGTCTCTAAAAAAGTGGCAATTCTCTATTTCGATCCTGTGGTGGGAAAAAAAATTGCGTGCTTCTCTTGTCAGTTACATTCGCGCGCGTCAAATGTTGCGAAGCGGGAATAATGTATAAAAATTGGTCTTTTAATGGCGCCATGAGGTTTCAAAACGCTCTTTACAACGTGATCGGTAGAGAAAATTTGTGATTGAATAACCCATAGAACGTGAAATTTTACAAGATGTCATTTTTTACTATAGCTTGCCTTCGTGCCGTATCTACACAAATACTAGCTATCTTTACTTTATTGTTACATTTTACGAGACTTTTTCTCACGACGTGTATGATGTTATATATTTTTTTTTTTTCGAATACTGAAAGTCACGCCACATTTTTAATGACCTTTCAAGCCACACTGATAAGCATTCGTAGAAATTTGTGTAATATATTAAGAAGAGGTATTTGGATCTTGATTTTTTTTTTCTTTCAAGGCACTGAAACTGGGATGGCGACTAGCTCGTGAGACAAACACCGCTTCGCCTCTGAGCGAGTATAGACGATTCGAAATAAAGTGAGCACTCAACTGCTGAAGTTCTATTTCCAGCCAATTTGTATCTTTCCGCACGTAACGGCTAACGACGAGACACGTCACTTGATGTTTGCGCGTGCAAGATATATAGTGTATTCGGTAGGAATTGATATAGTTAGATTAAAAAAAGTCTGTTACTTATTTAAAATCGAAGTATGTTGATTGCGGTTGGTTTTGTTTCAGAATTTTTTTATTTACATAGGGAAACAAACGGAAATATATTGCGTGATTTCGATGTCAACTACTTAAGCAGTAAGGGAACTATAGTTAATGTTGAATTATATGCAGTAACGGCTAATAATATTTTTCAAATGTAAAATTTTTAGTGCTCACTTTATCCCGAACGACCTATACTATAGTGTTTTCGTTGAAAGTGTTTTTCAATGGCACTTTAAGCTGTGACCCCGTTATGTTATTTGTGGAAAGTATGTGTTTACAGCAATGTTTAAAAAGAAAAAAATTACCGCTTTTGAAGAGTTTGGCAAACATGTTTGTAATAAGCGGACGGAGATGTCTAAAACAGCAGGGATATGGTTTTAAGTGAACCTTCGAAACACGCTTAATAATTCATTAATGTGAATAATTTCTAACTACGTATACCAATTGTAAACCAGCCTGAGGCTGAATTTGTACGTCCAACCAACTCTTTTAACCTCAACTATTAGAAGGCCAGACATCATATCCTACATACTATCAGTGTTACTCCTATGTCTTCAGAGGCGAATTCAAATTGAGCAGAACCGTGTCGGACCTAAATGATGCAACGGAAACACGCTATACTCGCTTCCAAGAGGACCCGTCTTCGATTCTCCGCTCTTGTCATCCCGATTTTAGTTTTCAATCGTTTTTCGAAATCGCCCCAGCAGATTGGGAAAAGTTCTGTTCAATAGAAATGTCAAAGTAATGACACTTCGTGTGAATGACGGGTGTGTCATGACGGCAGCAAGAAAATGCTAGCAAGGATCATTCTGTCTTAACTCTCCTACATTCAGCACGGCATCGTGTCTAGAACAGCTCTGAAGTCCAAAATTTGCAGATGGTGGACAAACTTTACGAAACATTAAATCAGTAATAATAACTACATCAAAATTTTTCGATTAAAATATTTAAGTGAATAGATTAAAATTAGTTATTAAAAAAAGTATTATTAAAAAAAGTTTTATGTCCTGCAATTGTTCTTGAGAATAATTTACTTAGACTATTAGCAAATATCGTAAGCGGCAATATTTGTATATTACGTGTCCAAACTTTTTCTATGTTTGTCGCCGAAGACATCTGTAGTAGTTTAATCTATGGCTACAAACACTTTGCATGCCTTATACCAACTTCAGAATACTCAAGTAGCACAAAATTCATTTTAGTCATTGATAACACTGCAATTTTTATTTTAAAAGGAATTATTTGTGTACATTATTTTTTATAAACGTTCAAATGTAAATAAGTTACAAGACTTAAAAAATATGACTAAATCTAATCACAACCGTTTTTAACATTAGCAATGCAATTAAATAGTTTGTGACTAAGGTGAATGAATGATCAATTATTGTATATTACATGCACCCCTCGTTTTTGTTTTAAATCTTAAAATTATTTTCACGCAAGATAGTTATACTTTTTTGTCACGTGGTATCTTAAGAATTTTTTATTTAAGCAACTATTTGTATATATGTTCATAATCATTAGAATGCATGGGGCACATTACATGCGTATTCTGTCAGTTGTGTCAGATAGGTTTGTTAATATACGAATGTTTAAACACACACAAGTTTAGAGTAATAACCGTGTATGTTCTTATCATGTTTAATTAAGTACAGCAATAATCAAGTTTCTAGTACAGTAAACTAAACTGTGCAACCAATATAACGTTATTGCATTCGTGAGTTAGGATCAATACTTAATTAAACTTTAATAACTCACCTATTCGCAAGTAAACACGCCCAGATGTTGAGCACACCAATGCGAGGGCAAAAAGATGTACAGTTTAATTTCACAGTATTTGCTGTTATTACAAGCAACTGATAATGATATTGACATCAAGTTCTCTTTCCTGCACAGATTCGAATCAACATTTATACAGACGAACAAACACAAACTCTCCTACAGCCATTATTTTGGCATACATTTAGACAATTTCTGTACAGTCTACGGTTTTTAATGTGGCTTACGCTTGAAAAACTATCTTACTCAAAGGCACAGACCTCGAAAAAAGTACGAAACTAGCGCTATCTACACGCGGTAAGAAAAAAACGTGGAATGATTATGTAACAAAAAATAATAGTAATAACAGGTTTCGCCACCTGC
>PNEQ01030982.1:24316-37473 GCA_003012365.1 Medauroidea extradentata
AAAAAAAAAAAAAAAAAAAAAAAAAAAAAAAGACATTTGAGACTGCCGAATCAACAATCACAACCAAACGATTGCGAAAATCACAAAATTAGATACATGTTCTTGACTTTAAAATAAAACGAAATTTTCGCCGTTGAAACTCTTACAGGAAAAAAATAATAGTGAACCACTGTACGACAGTTAAGGTGCATGACGTCGGTCAGCAGCACCCTTAGAGTTTCACTGATTTTTAGTCTCCCCCCCCCCCCACACACACACACGTACGCAGCCAAAACATAACAATATCTGAAATAGTATATTTAATATCTTTTGAGGCATTAAGAGACTTATACATGAGATACCAGATGCCGCGTCTGAGGTACCGACACAGAACGGATATAAGGTCTAGATTGGCTCGTGGGTCAACAAACTTGTCGCTTTTATGACCGGGCCGTGAAAACGGCTTGCAGTGTATCGGAAGTTGGCTTAATTTTCTATTGGACTTTAAGTGGTAATCCTACGTGTTTACTTACGGAAAGCGCGTAGTAATATCTCGAGCGTTTTTCTCTATTTTTGTTTTACGTTTCCAGTTTGTGTTTTTTTACGTGACAGCAGTCCGTTTTTAGCCATTTTGAGAAGCCCTTAAAACATGTTTCGAGCATGATATCTAGAAAACAAAAATATATAAAGTATAAGCTTAGTTTCAAATATGTGTTTTCTTTTTGTAGACATAAATATCGAACACATTTAGTAGTATTTCCTTTAAAAAATATTATACCAACACGTTGCAACAGAGTTCATCCGCATGCTGTACAGACCTCAAAATACTTAACATAATCTGGTACTAAAGTTTGAAGCTTTAGTATCACGAAGGAGGGTAGGTTTAGCCTAATCAGCAGCATTGTCAGGTGTTATAATTGGGAAATGGTTTCTTCCCCTTTCCGTCTCAAGGCCTCATAAACACCTCGCAACATAACATACTCCATGCTGTGCTCCTAGTGTTACTTGCCAGGTGTTACAATTAGGAAATGGTTTCTTCCCCTTTCCATCTCAAGGCCTCATAAACACCTCGCAACAGAACATACGCCACGCTCCTAGTGTAGACGCGATCATGTCCGGGTCGGCGTGAACGTTAAATGACGAGGGGAGAGGGTAACAAAGATGAAGAGGGGTGTAGGAGGCTGCTGTGGCCCAGATCCTCCACCTCCCCTTTCAATCGTAGATCAGAGGGAGGGGGCAGGTCACGTGGAGGCGCTCCTGGTCGTCCTTGAGAGCCATGCACGGCGCACGAGTCACGCCGGAGAAGAGGCTGGGGTTGCGCCAAGAGAAAGAGGGGGAGGGAGGGAGCGACACTCTTGCAGGACGGCGTCGGCCTACACCAAGCTCAGGTTTATTCTACTTCAAGTAGGAAACAAAATTCGTTATCTAATGGGGGAGTTTCGTAGAGAATAAAATTATATGCCGCTATTCGCACTGCTGTCGCAAAGGGGTCTAACAAAACACGAGATTGTATTAAAATTATATTTAACTACACTTGGGAACGAAAGACGTCATTTAATTTGATTTTAAAGTGAAAAACATACCAACTTCATGTAACTTAAAATTCAGGAACGCTCTGGGATTGATCAACTCACACCTATCACCGACGCCAGCGCTCAAGCGGCAGAAAAGTTCCCTGTGGCAAGCTTTTTCATTTATCTTTCTAACATGTAGTAGAATCACCTTTACCAAGCTAAGGTTTATTACACTACAGATTCTAAAGATCTAAGGTAAAAGTTATGCGCACGGAAATCTTTCACCGCTAGGAGCACTTGTGTCGATAATGAACCGGAAATTACTGACATTCTAGTTTCCCATTGTAACAAAAACAAATGTCTTCAATGTCGTTAGCGAACTCGTGTGTTGTTTACATGTTACCTAGATAAGTGACAATATGTTAAAACTATTTCCTTAGCTGATGATCATTCAGTCGCAATAATACAAATTAGAAACCTTTCGTTTTTCCTCTGACCATTGATAACTGCCGTAGCCGAAGCGCTTATTTGTCCAAAAATCCACTTGCCCTTAAAGTAGTTTGACCTAAAACAAATTTAGGCCATATGACTTTAGGCCAAATGGAGTGTACCAACCGTAGCCACACAACAATACCTGTTAAACTACATTGTTTTATACAAAATAAAATTATGCAGAGTAACATAATTAAGAAGTTAAGTAGAGAATTAAGTATAGTGCGTACCGGATTTTAGGGATCTGAATTATGTTAGTTAATCATTTCTGTCTCTAGCTGCGCTGGTATCGGTAAGCGAGCTAAATCAGTTGTCGGCGTTTCCCGTTTCAAAGCTTTCGTGACAGTAAAAATTATTATTATTATTATTTTAATAAACTTAAGAAGCAGAAATGATTTTGTTTTTCAAAAAAATTAATAAGTAAACTGCTTCTTCTATTTATTTAGTCTACAAACACGTCCATAAGAAATTCAATGGTCTTTCTAAGCTTTAGTAAAATTGACCTTGGCTAAACTAGCCACAAAGACAGACATTCACACACACACACAGGGTTATAATAAGCAGCACATCACACGAATCCTGTGCTAAATTGGAAACGAAAATGTAACGAAAATGTACGAGGCAAAATGTACGGCGACATTTTACAGTTCGTGCACAATGTGGCAGCACCGTACGGAGAAAGTCCCATCTTGCGCTCTATGCTACGTCCAGGTATTATTTTATGCACACCTATGTTACGTCAACTAAACGTAGAATCATGTTTAGACTGATCAGGGCTTTAACCGAGAGCCATAATTAGGGACAGGAAAACTTCGCTAATTCAATTACCTGCATGTTAGAATCAAATATCTTACGCATACTTAAGTCCGACCATTTGTCCACTAGCTGCTACTTACTCTGTGGAACAGCAGACAATGAACAAATAGATGGGGCTTGAGCAAGGTCGTAGAACAGGCCTGGACACTCGCCAGGAAACTTGACCCTTTTGTTGTTCGGCTGCAGTTCACCAAGTTACCGAGAATGCTATATATTTTTGGCGCTGTAATCCGGACGGTCGGGCCCAAACTCCGCCCACTTCCCTCCCACTAATATAAACAATTTATCAAAACGTATTATTTAATCAAGTTATGAAATAATTCCTTCGCTCACAATTTTAAATCATAGCTCCAGCAGTCTTTATTTACATTATAATATTACCAATGGAAAAAAGTGGGCGGAGTTTGAGTCCGACTGCCCGGATTACAGCGCCAAAAAGTCGAACATTCTCGGTAACTTGACGAACTACATCCAAACAACAAGGTGGTAAAGCAAAATACATTGGTAGATAGGCGAGTGTCCAGACCTGTTCTTCTACGACCGTGGGCTTGAGTATACATAGGACAATGGATTCTAACGTGCAGGTCGTTGAATTCGCGAAGTTTTCCTGTCCCTAGCCATAATATATAAGTAAGATATCTGTGGAGCGCACGAGGGGGCTAACTGTAGTGCAATGTTGCCACATTATGCATGTAAAATGTCATCGTACATTATGCCACTAACATTTTCGTCTCCAATTTAGCTCAGGATTTGCGTGGTGTGCTTATTAGACGTATGTTTCTGGGCAACGCATATGTGTGTGTGAGAGAAGAATAAACTATCCATAAACTAATGCGTCCAGTGGAGTTTTACATCACCACACTTCCAGTAACACATCTTCAATTGTTGGCATAATGACAGGGCAGCTCCCTTCATAGTTATATCGCTATCTTAAGACCGTTCAAGTGTGAAATTAATAATTTTATTTGGGTACGAAATCATGTCAATTTTTGTAGACGTCACTTGAGACTGCATTTTCCTCTTATGGAAATTTTTTTTTAGCATGCATAGTATTCAAATAACGGCATGTCAAAGTCAAAATATGTATGACTACGGGCGCATACATCTAAGGAAAACTATCAGACTTACTAAAATGAAATAATTTACTCTAAGATTAGATGTCGCGGCTTAATAGACAAAATAGACGCATCTTCGTATTTTTTAAATATTGCTGAAAATAAGGCTTTTGATGTCGAAAATTAGCGACATCTTATGTGCACTCAAAATAAAACCGTTTTATTTCATTCAAATATTTTGTTTCTGACCAATAGCAGAATTCATCCTTAATACAACGATACCAAGTTTATATCAATGCGAACTGTCAACTCATTGTGGTATATGTGTGCAGTAACAAGTGCGCGTCATCTTCTACGACGCGACGATTTCTTACGCTCGCCTTTCTTACGGGACTGGAGAGCTCAAGCGACGTTACCTCATCCTTCCACGTCCTTCCTCAGACTGAAGCTCGCGGGGAGCTCGCACCAGCCTTTATACAGTGTCTGCGACCGCGTTAGCTGTCTATTAACGTGACTCAGAGCATGTATTCCGAGTTTCATAAGAATATTAGTGAGTGCTGATCTACACTAGTCTTTAATAGCCTTAACTGCCAGGAGTAGTAGTGCAATCCTATCACACTTAAAACAGCCTAAGAAGATGATAAACCACGAAGTAGCTGCCCCTCCTTCCGAAATTACCCGAACGCAACGGAGCCAACAAGGCCCCAAATTATGATTTATTCTGGAATATTATTTTTAATATATTGCATAAAATGACAAATTATCTTTCTTGAAAATTGTTTTAGCTATATATTCTTATATTTTCAAAGCAAAACTTTTTATAATGTTGACTAATTATTAACATGAAAAAGAAATGTTATTAATATCGATAGTTAACCAAAAGAATGTGCAGTTTTTAAAATTAATCTATATAGAAGAAATTAATTTTCTACAAATATTTGACTGTCTTACAATTTTGACTTCATTTTAGAATTTAAAAAATTATTGTAAAAACAGTATAAATAGGAACCCAGGACTTTAAAGAAATCTTCCAACATGAAAAATTACATCTATGATAGATCTGAGATTGGTCAGAACTGGCATCGGGTTTGTCAGATATAAGTAGTTATAAAGGAGTTTTTTTAAACACCGACAAACTCCAGCAGGTGATTCCTTATGGCAAAATAAGCAGAGATAATGTTTAGCATTTTTTGCTTAAACTTAATAACAAGGGAGTAATGAGGCGCTGAAAATCAAAATTTGTTGTCGTATTCCTCCAAAATATCGGTAGCTAAATGGCATGAAAAAATATATTCAGCAGTATTTAATGCTATTGGGATCTTCAAACCAACAGCAAATGCTGCTTGATACGTTCCTCCCTTATGAAAATAGCAGGGGTGGCTACCCTCTATTTGCAGACTTTTTTGGTTTATTGAGCAGCATTTGCTGTTGACTTGAAGATCCCAATAGCATTAAGTCGTGCTGAAAATATTTTTTTATGTCATTTAGCTTCTGATATTTTGGAGGAATACGATTTTAAGCGTTGATGTTCAGAGCTTCGTTACTCCCTTAGTATTAAGTTTAAACGAAAAATGCAAAACATCATTTCTGCTTGTTTTTCAGGAAGGAATCACCTGCCGGAGTTTGTCGGTGTTGTTCAAAAACACCCTGAGTGCAAAGGATTTGATTAAAACTGCAAAAAAAAGTCATTAATGGGCGAAATCACAATTTTATCAATTTCGACCTGGCAGTTTGGAGCAATAAACTGCTGTGGTTTGTAGTCGTTCAGTGATCTAAAAATGGTGTGCCTACAATTTTATTTTGTGAAACAATGACGTAAATTTGAAATAATGCTTCTATATTCCTGTTTTACAAATCAGATTAGTATTTTTAGAGTTAAAGCTGTGTAAAGAACTGTTTTTAAAAGCCCTTTTGAGGTTCCCCAAAAATATTTACTGGCTTGCCACATTTTCTAGAAGTAGATGCGTACTCTGAAATTAATAAGTAGATAAATATATTAAAAACAAGTTTAGCAGTTCTGTCACAGACTAAATAGTAATACAGACGTGAAATGACGTGGCGGCTCGTTTGATATAGGCGAACTTGGCCGCTTATTGGCTGCCCGAGGCTGTAGACTCCAGCCCCATGTCTGTTTGGCTCCTGCATGTTACTACAGGTTTCCTATTGACCTGGCTGCCGACTAGCAGAGCAGCTGCCTCACGCTGATTGGCAGTAGGTTTTTCCGCCATGTTGCTGGCCAGGGAAGCCATTTTGCTGGCGTGTGTGACTGAGTTCGCCTTCCTGCCGACTATTTCACTTCTGTATTCCTAAATATTCTGTGGTTCTGTGTAGTTAATAACACGTACGGCACGCTACAACATTTCACATTCGTCAGGCGAGACCTCCCCCACAGTAGTAAACTATGTAGTGTGGAAAGATTGTCAGGCAGTTCATTGCTTTGCGCATAACGGCGATGGGGCACTTGATGAGCATGTCATATCCGAGTGAGTTGGACCTGGCGCATGAGATGTGAAGTAGCGTGGTATGGAAAGTGTTTTTTCACGTATAACTACTAAACGTGTTTACAATACGTATGTCTACGAAAAGAGGACACACTTAAAACTTGTCACTAGCGTTTTAAAATTACCGATCGCTTATTAATAACGTAATTACCAAGCTTCTTAAAAGTGGTAAAAATGACTTTTTATATTGCTGTATCTGGAAAACTTCCAACCGTAATTGTATAAAAAAATTATGGCGACCTGTGTTGGACTTTACCTCATACTTTCCACAAATAAAATAATAGGGTCACTGCTTAAGAGTGCGTAATAGATAAATAAACGCTGAAAAAATCAATTCATTTCTATGCTTTTTTCGAAGCCGATATGGATAAAATACTCAATGGCAATCCTAGAGAATGGTATTTGCCAACTTTATGAGTAAATACTTATCCAGAATCACTAATTCGTTACGTGTGGTTTCTCGTGCCGCAATTAAATGCACGAGGTTCCGGCGTCAGAGATTGTGCCTCAGAAGTTCGTAACACTGGAAACTATTTTGTTTAAAACGTTGGTTAAAACTACTGACTAGGATTGCTATTCTTTAATTTTCGCAAATTGGCTTCAAGAAACCTACAGTCATAGATTAATAATTTTAGCGTTGAATTATGTACCACGCCCTCTTAAAGTCCTATTGAAAAAACACTTTCTACGAAAACACTGCACGCTCGTTTAGTCCTCTGCGCTTAGAGGCGAAGCGGTGTTGAACGCACGCATTGGAGTCGACTTATCGCCCTACCTTATTTCTTGCTTCAAACGAAAAAAAAAAAAAAAAAAAAAAAAAACAGAGGTCCAACTCACTCTTTAGGCTCTCCTGCTTCTGGTCCTTAGACGCTGTAAAGCGGCCGTCTCAGTGAGGAGGAAGAAAATCAAAGGACCTCTGCTGTAGAATGGTACAGCAGACATCGCAAGAGGAAGTGATCAATCATGAAGCAAAGACGCAAGTGGCCACCCAGTAAGGTCTTCTACCCGGAACGACACGTGCAGGAAGAGTAGATTAATGGCCGTATTACGTCTGCCTCTGTGAATCAAGGGGCGTCCAGTGACCGAGAGTCCTCTAGTGCGGCTATGATGACACATCGGAACGTTATAGAAGTTATCTGATGCTCTAGACTCTAGTCCTCCGAGCCCTATGAGTATATGCCGAGAGGTGAGCACAGCTTCGGGAGACGGAAGCTAATTAAAAAACTACTTAAGGGCTTGTTCCCGAGTTTTTTCAGACTGGTGGCAATAACTCATATATTTTTTAACCAAAAGTTTTGAAAAAATTTGAGTCAATGTGCAATCACACGATGCACAATACTGTGGCCTCGCGTTTTTAAAAATAATGTACCATTCGCCAGCAAAAAAATAATTTCCTTCATTTTTGCTTATTTTCACGACGAAAAAGTGGTACTTTGGGTAATGAAATTTAAAAAACCGTTCAGTATAATTGTACAAAAAAATTCAGCTACAAGTTATAACATATAAGTGTCAAAACTGTGCAGCGAAATTTTGATATGAGTATTAGGTAGCAATAAAAAAAAAATTCGAAATCACTGCAAAACTCCGTAACAAGGCCTTAACGCTCGTTACTGCTGTCTTGCCTAAAATCAGCACATTTGAAAACAATTTTGTTTACAGTAATAATTTCACGTACATAAAACAAAGAATAAAACCTTTTTGTATTAAAATAAAAACTCCAAAATTTAAAATAAAAATTTTAGTTTAAAAAAAAATATTTTACTTTGTGGTTTAACATAGCTGAACTTGTAGCATACAACATCAATATTCACTGTGAATTTAATTTTTCAGTTTGGTAAGTGAGTTGGTTTTACTGTCGTCCTTAAAACGGAAACATGCACATTTAGGCTTTAACGTGCCATTACGCGAATACTACGCGAGACAGAAAATTTTACAAGTGCAAAATTTAGTCTCATTTTGTGTATACAACAAGAAAAACATATCTGGTACAAAGATTAAAATCAAAACATTCCGATGGAAATTTTTGTAGATCGCGTCCTTAACTTTTGAACATGGTATGGTTAGAAATGATGGTAAATCGTGAAAATGTTTTGTGCCAACATACCCTAGAAAACACTGCAGATTCTTGCAACATGTATGATTGGTAGGGACCCCTGTTTTTCGCGAAAAGAATTTTGCCCCACTTTGTTTCAGTGTGTTACGAGCACACCTGCAGTTCTGCTTCGTGGTCAGTGATTGGATATTTTAACTGTCCGAGCCTTGGGATTCTATCAGCAAATCACAGACGTGTGGTGTTGCTGTAACTATATTCTGATTGACTCAGTCAAATAAGATACGTCACTTCACAAATACAAGCTGCCAATAACCATGAAGCAGAATTGCAGATGTGCACGGAAGGCACTGAAACAAATTGGGGCAAAAATCTTTTCGCGAAAAACAGGGGTCCCTAATGATTGGATGATATTCGTCACACACAACGTAGCTGTCTGCAGACTAGTTACATACACCAAATATTAAAATAGTGGGATTCGTATCGGCTCAGTCAAATAAGCCACGTACAAGCCAAGGCCAGTGATCTTCTGGTAAGTTGATCGTACGTTGAAATTCAGCAGTGAAAAGTTTGCCCGCGATTAAACCATCATCTCTAGGTATGATCTGTAAATAGAGACGGAAAATAATTCGCGAGTTCACCGACTTGTAGGCTAGCCTCCAAGAATATGTGTGCACTCAAACAGTCAACAGCATTTCATTGGCTGGTCGCTGATACAGTGGAATGGGCCTCCATTTAGTTATGTTTCAATTACTGGCTCAGCCACTTACAGGAACTGCCATAAGCGGCGAGTGAGTGAGTGAGAGATGTTGGTCAGCGCTTAACATCGAGGTCTTTAGCGCTGATGAAGGGTGACATGAGGTGAGTATGGAGCAGCACCGGAATAAAAGGGCGGGGAAAACGGGATATCCCCGAGAAAACCCGCCGACCAGCGGCATCGTCAGGCAAGATTCCCACATACGAAAATCCGGGGACCGACCCCGCCGGGAATCGAACCCGGATCGCCTTGGCGGGAGGCGATAGGTCTGACCCCTCGGCCACCCCGGCCCCTCTCATAAGAGGCGAGGGCCATTCGCTAAAGTACTGTAATACTAACTTATAGTAGTTGGAATTATAACTTGTTCCCAAGAGAAAACGCAAAATTTTCAGGTCCATATTCATACAACACAATTGATAATTAGGTAACTTTTTTTCGTATTAAAAATTACCAGGAAATTAAAAAAATTTAAAAAGGAAGGGGTTGCTATGGGTTTTGGGTGTTGACAAACAAATCAAATATGTTCAGTCGTAGCGCAATAGATTAGAATCAACCCAGTCGAATAGAACCTCGCCATAAGCGAAAGAAAAGCGTCAGAAATGAATACAGTAGCCTACATTGAATTCTAGCAAACAGTACACTTCTTCCGCGATGAATTATAATCCCTAGTAATCTTAAGGCCATGATATTTCATTTACTTCAAACCATTGCAAAAAAACTCCAATATTTTTTAACCAAATGCTTTGAAAAAAAATTGAGACTGTGTACAGTCATACGATACACAAATTTGACAGAGCATTTTTAAAAATAATGTACCGTTAGTTGCAAAACAATTTTAGCTCTCACAGTTTTCTCATAACGGTGTGTCAAAGTCAAAATTTGCTTGTTACACTGCCATGCAAATAGTGAAAACCAACTGACCTACTTAAACAAAATAATTTTCCGTGAACTTACATCCCATGAGCTATGCAATAAAACCTTAAAAAACCCACAACGTAATATTTTCTGTTTTTTTTAATCGCATTAGTATAGAAATAAGTTGCTAATTCAGCAATTTTTTTAAATACAAAAACCGTTCGCGGTGTTTTTTCAAATGTTTTATTACATAGTCCACAGTATGTTATTTCACTGTGAATTATTTCACGTACGTCAGTCAATTGGTTTTCACTATTTGCATGGCAGCAGAACATGCAAATTTTGACTTTGACGCACTGTTGTGAGAAAACTATGAGAGCTAAAATTGTTTCGTAAGATGAAACTACACTCTCAAGTTTCGTCTACAAAACTAACAATATTTCATACAAATATAAACTAATGAATTTATCGCACTTGGACACCTTTAAGAGGACTATACAGACCGCGGTAAATGCCGCGTCTGAAGCACGGAAACAGTGAAACGATAATATCTATAGACTTGCTCGTACGTCAACTACCATGTCGCATTTATGCCCGGGGCGCGAAAATGACCCGCAGTATTTCGATCATTGGCTTTTCCTTATAATGAGACTTAAGTGTGCCCAAGTGGGGAAACATCATAATTTTATACTTGATTTAAATAGTGTTAGTTTTGTAGACTTTACTTCGGAGTTTATCCTAGTACGAAAAAATTTAGCTCAACCAGTTTTTCCCATAATGGCACTATAAAGCCTAATTTGCACGTTTTTGGTTCTTATAAACATTAATAAATTAAAAATTCACACTGAAAGTACATGTCACGGGATACTGTTTGGAATGTTTTAAGATCCATTACAAAAGATTTTCCTATTTTAAAAATAATATATAAAAGGCAAAAAAATATAATTGTCGGAAATTTATTTTAAAAACAAAAATATTTTGTAGGGGTTTATATAACATGTAGCAACCCGTGTCATTTAGTTTCAATGTGAATTTTTAAGTGTATTTATGTTCATTTGTTTTGCGGTTTATAAGAACTAAAAGCGTGCAAGTTGTGACTTTGAAGTCCCACTATGGGAAACCTGGTGGAGCAGAATTAATTTTTTTGTAAGAGAAAAATGTACTCCCAAGCGACTAACAATATTTCATACAAATATCAAATTATGCATTTTCCCGAACACCCTTAAGCTACAATCATGTTGGGCGATGACAATTCAGAACGCTTAAGCGGCAATTGCTCATCCTATTATCGTGAAAACCTTTCAACGTTATAGCTGCAATCGTTCTGCTCCTAGCCGATAATGGCTTCGGCCAGACGTTAAGACGGCCCTTCCGTATAAAACATGTGCACCTTACCTAGAAAACTTATAACCAGTTATTAGTTAAAAAAACACCGAGGACTGCCGAACCCTGCCGAGTTGATCCGAAACGTTATGTTCTCCCAGGCGCTGTGATACCACACGCGCTTATATGCCTCTATACGCGTATTTCATTACAGATTAAGTTGACTACGGAAACTGGAATAGTTGGTTTAAGGATTTTCTATTCCTCTTATAGTACTGGCAAAAAACTTCGACGTGCAATATACATTTAAACTTAGTGCCAGTAAACTTTATAAATTACTCTAGAGTCTACTTAAAATTAATTGTATGCCTTGTTGAAGGAGCTTCTTTTTATTTTCTCACGTATATGTTACACTTCCGACTGCGCTGGTGTTAGCACGACTGTTGCAGATTTTTGCTACACATTTAGCAGTTCAAAATGTGTTGGCATTTAAGCAAAATAGTCAAACGTACAACAACAGTGCGCGGACACAAAAAAAAAAGTTATAAGTACTTCATAAATATTTAAACCGGTAATTTGAACTCTGTTTCAGAACGTCAAAACTCAATTGTTTGCACTTACGGCACTTTAAAAAGACCGAGGACTTTTCTTGGATGAGGAAAACAAAAGGGAATATAAATGATTACCCAACGTGAAGCCATTTAAGAGCTACTTTAGGTCGTTTGTCTTGAAAATCTCATTCGGAAGAAGTCGACCCAGATTTCATTGATCAATTTTCGGTCCCTCGAGAACAGAAGCTAAACTTAAGTGCTTGTGTCGTTTATTTAATATGCAAACACAATTTGTGTATTTATGTGGTGGCAGATGTGATAGGAAAGGTTGATGGTTAGTGTGTTAATTTAGGTTGATTCTGAGTTAATATAATATGTGATTACATAAGTATTACGTAAGTAATCATAATTTTATAATTTCTTGTTTATTTAAGAATTTAATAAATTAATTGAGGTGTTATCTTTAAATATAAAGACGTTTACTGACTGACATATCAAACTGCAACCCAAAACGCTGGACCTAGAAACGTGAAAATTTTTGTGTGGGTTCCTTTATGTCGAAGGCGATCAGTAAAAAGGGATTTCTCGAAATTGGACCCCTAATGGGGCGAAGTATGTAGATTTTTTTTAAAATAATTATTCGTCTACATAGCTCAAAATCGGCGGCCTACAGTCACGACTTCTACGTCAGTGGGTAAATCATAAAAATTCATATTAACCAATTTCAAAATTTTTCGAAACTTAACATTTAAAGAGTTGAAGAAACCTGCATAGTATGTTCGATTAACTATGATATTTATCGAACCCTTTGGGATACAGAGTTGCTTTTCGCTTCAAAACGCTTACGTAAGTACCCAAAAATTAGTTTTAGGAATTTTCGAAATTCGACTCCTAATGATTAAAAAGAGGGGATATGTGTTTTTTTTTTATTAATCGTCTGTACAGCTCGAACCCGATGGGCTAACGCCATGATTTTTACTGCAATCAGATACGTACGCAAATATCTAAGACAGAAATTGCAGGTGTAGGTGTTTTGACATTTTTAACTAAAGAGATTAAAATACAAGAAATGTGTTTTCAGACATTCTTCTATATCTATAGAACCAGGCAAGATATCGAATTGCGGTTTGCTTTAGAATTATGTTTACGTAATATCAAAACTATTATTACAAGATATTTTCCTGATTATAATCCAAAAAGGCAAAAAAAAAAAAAAAATGTGTAAAGAGTGTTTGGGATTCCTGATAGATAGAGACATGAACTG